>SNQJ01S0201509.1:0-16857 GCA_010110895.2 Picea sitchensis | reverse complement strand
ACCGCTATCAACGATGAAGTGCAACGGGGTGCCTTTTACCCACATCTGTGAATGGAAGAGGCGCTCTCCTTCTTCTTGCTTGTCTGATTCACCAAGCTGGAGCTTGGTGGTAGCAACGGTGGCAGTGGGTTTGCGTCAATGATCCATCTTCCCCTTTCTAGTTCTGGCTTAGAGTCAGAATCCACATCTGATTCATAGGCTTTCACTTCGGCCACCAACGACTGCTTTGAGAAGCAGTCAACAGTGTTATGACAAGGGCTCTTATGGAAGTCACACCACTTCCCGGTATCTTTCTTTGTCTTTTTGGTGTCCTTTGCTTGCGGCTTGGACTGATTGTCCTGATACTGTCCATCTTTGCTCTGTCCTTTGTTCTGTGGGTTGGGGCCGCCCTTTCCTGGCTTTTGTTGTGAGAGGTTCCCAGGCCCAAATTGTCGCCTCTTTTGTTTGAGCTTGTTAAGTGCCAAATAACTGAATACAAAAGCACCACAATAGGGCAACACCATACAATGGATCCTATTATGGGAGGGATCTTCTCCTGTTCACTTGCCTCTTTGAGGGGGCATCCTCCTAATGAGCTTCAGCTCCAAACACAATATTTCTCTTCGTATCACATTACATTGCTTGAACACCTTTATATAGTGCTACCATCACCTAAGAACATTCTAGAGGAGGAATCTTCTAGAAGTAGAACCTTCTAATAAGTCCTCTTACATTTATTATATTTAACTACTCATTTATTATATCTAACTACCATAGTGGGCCTTATTTAATATTATAGTGGACCTAGTCCACCTTACATTGAATGGTCTCCACTATTATCACTATGGGCCCTCTGCCCCCCCCCACTACCTCTCTAGTTACCTTACAGAGCTTTTGCTCGATTTTGACGGCATATCGGTAGGCCGCGCCCAAGGATGAGATGTCCAGAAATTCCATTTCAGTCTAGATGTATCTATGCAGAGCACCGCGACACTTGAACACCAGATGTTGCTCCGAATCTTTGATACCCAACTTGGTGTGCAAGGTATGGAAGGTATTTGTGAAATCTGACATTGCTTGGTCTCTTTCTTGCCGCAGTGTGGTCCATTTGGTATACAGGTCGTCATAACTTCCGACAGGGTAGTATTGTTCCTTAATAACATCCCTTAAGGATTCCCAGGTGGCCGTGACTAAAAATAATGACAATTGCTCACATAAAGTTTCCCACCAATCTTTGACATGGGGAATGACTTTGAGGAGCGCAAAAGTAATATTTTCTCTATTTGAAAAGTTATGAACATAAAAATACCCTTCTAGTAGATTCAAGCACTTGTCTACAACATCTGCGTCTATCTGACCTTCAAATATAGGAATATCGAAGTTTATTTGTACCTTGAAGGGGGCGGCGCTTCCGTTCGAAGAAGATGTGTCGCCTGTTGGTAGCCACCGAAGGATTTGCGCGAAACTATCCATCATCTCGTTCCTCTGTTGCGTGAGGGCTTCCTAAATCAACAGTTTGAAAGGATATCATCTCCCGTCATCTTTCTTTTCTCCTGCCATGAGAGGTCGCTTGGGCATGCGAGAGCTTTTGTCCTCAAGAGAAACAAGCTCGAGACCCAACTCTTTGTACTCCGACCTCGTTGGGGACATGCATTAAGACGACAAGGAGCAGATTGCTTTGATACCACTGATCCAGATTTTATGAGCAGAACAAAATGAATACAGATTATTAACAGGTGCTTAACAAAAAANTATCTCTGAGAAGAGATGTGACGATTGCGCTCATTCGAAAGAAGATGATTACAATGAGGATCTCAAGGATTTTTTACAATAAGCAGGAATGTCAGAAACCCTAGACATCCAAAATCCTAACCCTAGGAGATGAAGCGCCAAAAGTCATGTGGGCCCCGTTTGGGTAAGTTAGTACATCAACTTCCCGGGGTTGTAACTTTTGCATACGATCTTCGTTTTAGGCGTATGATAGTCCGTTGGAAAGGTATCATCACAGAGATTCATTTTAGGCACAATATTGAGGGAACTTATATATTGCAAACCTGTTTTCCCAAAAAACATCGTTTAGGGCCTCAAAACGACTCTGGAAGTGAAAACTGCTAAAAATAGTAAATTACCAAAATTGCCAGAAAATTGTTTTGAGTTAGTTGGAAAAGGTGGGTGGCCACCGATATCCATTTGGATCACCGTCTATCATTTGGCTGTTAGCACTCCATGTCTGCTACCTGCGGGCCTCGAGAAATCATCTCCTTAGTTACCCCTAGGCTGGGGGGGTAACAATCATCAAGGTAAAAGCTTTAGATTTTCTTTCAAGTTGTTTTATTCATTAGTGATTTGATGCATGCTTTACTAAATTGATAGTGCTTAAGATTACCTTTTTATCATTTGTAGATGACACGATGAGGAAGATGAAGGAATTTATCCCAGAACTTGACACTTGGTATATCGATACCATCTTCTCCCTAGATATATCTTCTAAAGATTCTTATTATTTTTTGTACCATTGGTATCAAAATGCCTCACCACCCTAGTCGGATGTCGAAACCTTGAAAGAAAGCCAAAAAACTATTACTGACATGGTCCACACTTAGAAGGATCACACACTTTCTCATCTTCACAAAGTTAGCCACTAGATCAGATATGTTGCCATGTTCATAAATCCTAGAACGTATAGTTTATGATGTTGAACCGGGTTGAAGAAAATAAAGTACATAAAAGGAGAAGTGATCAATGTTTTGATCTGGGAAACATTCACAAATTTTATAAACTCCCTGCTCCTCGTGTCTACATTTCACAGTCATAGGAGAGTGAGTTCAAAGCATATATGGATTTACATGTTTGCATTTCACAATCTTGGGAGGATGAGTTCAAGGCCTATAGCGATTTACATGTCAACGTTTCATAGTTTTAGGAGAATGATTTCAAAGCCTCTAGGGATTTACATCAGATAATAAGCAAGTGGTGGAATCCCTCCAAGCTTTTTAAAGAATCAACGACATGATCTACCTAATCAAATGTTTGCAAGAAGATGTAAAGGGTGTAATAGTCATGATGAGCAAGTTGTATGGGGCACCTAATACACATTACCTATGACTAAGGTGGGTACCTATCATTTATGAAGTTCTTGAGCATGAAATATGTTAATCTTCTTGCATAGACATTATCTCAAATAGTTTATCTCAAACCTTGTAGAAAGTTAAAATTCTTGGCTCTGATAAATCATCAAGGTTCTACATGGCTTCCTATCTCCTGGACTATGTGTGTGCAGGCGTGTACTTCTCTATCCTTATTTAACATTGGTCATCAAACATGCAACTTACGCATATTTACTACCAAGTGATATGAAAATAAAAACACACGAGAGTATTACAAAATATTGTCACTCGTATTGCAAGTGATATACCACGAAGAATGCCCATGATTTAGCTTATCAAAGTAATAATTAAGTTCATCGATGATTGGTACATTGAGCAAAATCCCAATTATAATTGCATGTACAACCTCTCCAAGCCTCCACACATGCTACCCAAATATGTACGTGACACATTGTTCATTTGTGAGATTGCATACCAAATAACTCTACATGAGGCTGCGACAACTTTAAGAGAAAAAAGCCATAAGACTTGGCTAGTGTTCCCTATCAAAATTGACCAATTTGAATTAATACATTTTACACGTGTCGAAGAGATATTCCACGAGCTAGATAAATAGAATTTATGCATCGAACCACTCAAGGTGCATGATCCTCTCTCCATACTAAAGAATCACTTTAACTCACATAGAAGTCATTGGGCCTATTGCCATCAACACTTACAAGAAGAGGAATTGTATAGGAGAACAAAGAACTATGTAGAAGTCAAAGACAAGTCATGCAAGCAGTTGCATGCAGAGTCAGGCTAAAAAATTTGGGACCATCAAAAACCCCGAAGATAGCTTTTGGATAGGGTTTCAAAGCTCACAATCACCAATGAGAGAGACTTCCTTGAGAAATATAGAAGCAACCACTTCTAAGGTAGGAAATGCACAAGAGATAACACCCATTGTTGCAATTGCTACCATGATCCATGCACAAAAGATAACACCCATTGTTGCAATTGCTACCATGAGCCATGCACGAAAGATAACACCCATTGTTGCCATTGTTACCATGATCCATGCACAAATAAGTCCAAAGGAATGTGAATGTGAAAGGATAGGATATTGTCATGGAAGAACAATCCAATAATTTATAAGAAACATTAGAGTTTATTATTCGAGGAGAACCCAACAAAGTTCATGTACCTGAGCCAAGAAACCAAGGAGTTGAACAAGAACCTTGGTTAGTTGAATATTTAATCTTTAAACCCCCAAGAGAGGAGGAATATGAATGCCAATATGAACCTTTTGTATTCGACGTCCAAAGTCAAACATAAAAATGTGACATATAAGAGGAAAAGAAACATAGAGGCAGAGTTAGCTATATAGGCTCTTGGAGAAGTTGGCCTCAATACCAAAGATGCATATCCTCTTACTTTCAGTGCGTCCCAAATTGCATTCATTGAAATGTCTTATGCAAAATCACTATAAAAGCACATAGAAATCCTTGTCAAAGACAAGGAGATCGTTGTACTCAAAGAACATATCAAGGTCCATGATACAACATCCATCAGCGAAGCAACATTTGTTGAAATAGTTATCTCATCTGGAGATGATATTTGGAACTTGATTATTGAGTATTCTAATAACCTCGTAGAGATGAGCGAGTTTCAAGATTCAATGACGGGATACAATGCAATCATCGACCATAAGCTTGCTAAAATCCATCAATAACAATTCTAGTTAATGTAATGTATTATGTGATAAGAGGATTATGCACTAATCCCAGATGAAGCACTGACGTGGGGCAAATGTGAAGTTGTAGACTTATGGGCACAATGCGCTTTCGAAGAATCCAATGTGCAAAGTGCATATACACAAATAGTTAGTATCTTGTATGATATCTCTTATTACTGTCAGACATGTAAGTGGCAAGGAACATGATTGTACCACCTCGCTTGTGCGTACAATGAAGAAAGACAACATCCCACACCAATGAGATTAATAATGGAGCAACACTCTGTGAATATGTGGTAAGTCCTATAAAGCAACAAGATTGTTGAACAATGTAATCATGGATGTGGCTAAGAGGAGGTTTGAATTTGAGTATGGGTTGGGTAGTGTTCAACTAAAGGGATAAAGTGTTATCTTTGTAAAAGGAGAGCAATTTGAAGAAACTTTCTGTCATCTCAGTGACATCGCACAATAACCCCTAGAGCATAATTGTTTTGTAATGTCACACTGTCAAGGTCAACTTCTTATGAATAAGTCGAGAGTTGAAGAGTCATGGGAGATGAAAAATCATGGAAGTCTAATAGCTTTAGAAGGTAGATGGAAGGTCAAAGGTAATTTATTTGTAGTTAAATAAGTCTTTGTAAAAAGAAGTAAAGGTTCTCATTTTTGTAAGCAAGCTATCTTGTAGCAAGGACGAGGGCATTGTTAGTAATTGATGTTCATAAAGCTTGGACATGCATTCATGGAGGCGAGCTATCTTTCTTCCATACACAAATTATATGCTTCACTGTGAGAGTATGTCAATGAACTATCTATTTATTCATATTTCATTATCTTATGCTTCGCCAACCTAGTTTTAGAACAAGGATATAATTAGGATGCTTATAGCTAACTTGTAGATCTAATATGTTTTTCGATGATGCATGGTTTAATAGCTATTGACTATTCATGATTTTAATTCATGCATCATTTTCTTTAACGTTAGTTATTCACTCTTAGAAATATGGGTTCATTTTTGGATTTGATTTCCACAATCTTAAATATAAAACATTAAAAGAAACATAAAACCTATACAATGAATATAGTAGCGAGTGCCACAAATTGGAGGGTTTGTCAATAAAGGGTGGGAATCTCATATTGATGATTTTATCTCGATGTACCTTGATGAGAGTCAAAAGTTTGTGTTAACAAGGTGTAAGTCCATGGGTTGATGTGATCACATCTTCCCTTGCTCTAGTACTAACATCGTTGGTGGTTTTGATGTCATGCCTTGTTGGTTGTCTTTGGCTTATAGTTGTTATTGATGTTACAAGATACCTCTACAAGTGACATCTCCCTATGTTGGGATTTTGTTTATGCATGTTAACATTGTCCTTTGTAAAAAGAAGTAAAGGTTCTCATTTTTGTAAGCAAGCTATCTTGTAGCAAGGACGAGGGCATTGTTAGTAATTGATGTTCATAAAGCTTGGACATGCATTCATGGAGGCGAGCTATCTTTCTTCCATACACAAATTATATGCTTCACTGTGAGAGTATGTCAATGAACTATCTATTTATTCATATTTCATTATCTTATGCTTCGCCAACCTAGTTTTAGAACAAGGATATAATTAGGATGCTTATAGCTAACTTGTAGATCTAATATGTTTTTCGATGATGGCCATTGAAGGCCATTGACTATCTAAGGATTTTAAATCTCTATGCATCATTTCTTTAACGTGCTAGTTATCTACTCTAGAAATATGGTCTATTTTTGGATTTGATTTCACAATCTTAAATATAAACATTAAAGAAACATATAAACCTATACAATATAGTAGGCTGAAAAGCCACAAATTATGGGTCTGGCTAACAAAGGTGTAAATCATATTGATGATTCTTTATTCTCACAAATTTTATTACGAGAGTCAAAGTTTAAAGTACAAGGTAAGGGCTGATGTGATCACATCTTCTATTCAGTAATGTCGACATCAAGCAGGGCCGATAACAAGTGCCTCTGTTGGGCTGCTCCCTTTGGCCTTAGTAGTTGTTAATGCCACAAGATACCTCTCATAAGTAGAGACTAAGGTTGACTTTACCATGTATGTTATTGATTAGCTTTGTTGTGTGTAGCCGTAATAACTTCTACATGCACAACTTAGAAGAGCATGGTTTTGAGAAGTATCCTCACACCAAAAGTCAGGCTTTTATTCCATGTAATTTGACTTTAAATTCAAGTCCTGCAATGATGGATACATCCTCCCTTTATGGTACTAACATTGTATGCAGCTAAAAGCCATGTAATGCTTTTAGTTTTAGTTGCTATCCAGGATATGGCATTCTGTCAATCACATATTCCTTTTATGTTGCATTTCTGCTTCACATTAATACGCTTCAATTTTAGTGTGCATCAACATTGTCACGTAGGTGTGTTGTGAATAGTCCTGCTACAGCATCAATGTAGGCAAATTGTGGGAATGAAAAATGGTATAGAAGACATTACCTCGCATCTGAAGGTTTTCCAATTTGAAATAAGTCCTCAATCAGTATGATAATGCAACATCCTTATGTTGCGCCCATGGACTACTACCCATGGAATTATACTGGACTTCAAAACTGACTCACCCGGGATCTCGGGTCAGGATCTTTCACCTCCTTAGTCGCTTAGCTTATCTACTGCATGTATGCTTCGTATCCCATTCCTATCGTGTGCTCCGGTTTCTATCTATTAAACCTCTAGATCAATCAATTTTTGAAACACCTTCTTTCTCCTACTTTCTGTGTGGGCAAAATTTGGAGGCTGTAGGATCCTTAGTCTTCAAGAAAATGAGAACTTAAGTGTTATAGACATTACGGTATCCATGTGATGCATTGTGTGCACGCTTCAACATGTGGTTGTAGATCCAATAATATACTCCTTATGCTGCATAAAATTTGCCATTGTACTAAATATTTTTAAAATACACTATGTTGAAGTTTAAAACCTCTCAATATTTCCAGCGAAGACTCCACCTATCATTAAGACATACCAACACTTGGATTTTAAAGTAGCAAAAACTATTCAAGAGGCCGAATATTATACATATAATATAAAAAAAAGGAAACAGGTTGTGGATTTCTCGAGAGAGGAGAGAGATAGGATTTGGGTCGGCTAGCCTGGTAAGCAGGTAAAGTAAATTTGTAGTCAAGGGTTCCAAACACCTTCTTTCCGTGAAAGTGAGAAGTTAAATAACATTGGAGCTCATTCAAGTATCTTACCACCCTAATACTGGAATATGTTCCAGAGAGTCCAACAATGGCGACCACCACCAAGAAGACTGTGAGTAATATACACACAAAATCTAGATTTTCATAATATGTATTTGAGAATACGCAGTATCTGGATCTCAAATAGCTGTGTGTAAAAATGCAATTTATTCACTATTGTTATGTATGCTATGTGTTGTGTTGCAGAAGAAGACTCACGAGAGCATTAACAACAGGCTTGCCCTCTTGTAATGAAGAGGGTGCTACACTTCAAGCCATAAGACCGTACTCAGGTCCCTCAGAACTTCGAAAGGTACTCTCAACATTCTTAAATTAGTTTTTAATCCATGTAATGTATCTAGACTTTAGGCACCCAATAGCTTCAAATCTGCGCTCTCAAGGCACCACACACTTGAAACCACCATAAATTCAGACATGTGTATGATGATTTGAAGGCTTTGGGGTGTATATCATATAACCTTCCCGTTTGCGAATGCAGCCCATTGTTAGGCATGATCTCCATTTACCTGTCTATTCAACATAAACTGCATTGCAGCAGCAGTAGATTGTACCACTTTTTTCTCTCATACACTGCATAATACCCTCCTTCCCGCATCATTCATTAACTTCCTCAGAGGGCGCCCCAGCTTTATTGGCTCCTTCCCTCAGGATTGTTGCCCTTTGGTGGACGTCGCCTTGTAATTGTGTACAATTTACTAAAATCAAACACAAGCATCTCCAGTAGAGGGCCTGCCAGATTGTTGTCTTTGTGATGCCTTTTTAATTGCTACCAAAATCTGTGGCAGGCACCCCTGCTTTGAGGATTGAAGCGCCCCACTAACATTATTATTATGATATCTTTGAAAAATTGGCAGCAATTCTTTATCTGCCTAGGGCCTCGGTGTGATGCAGTGGAGCCAATTCTATCTACTGTACATTAAATATCTCTCATTCTATAGTTGCTTACAGGGACCTTACCTTTACCTTTACCTTTTTCGGGTTGAAAGCTCCTCGCAGGATCCTCCCTCCTGCGGAGGGTAGCCCCACCATAGCAATAATATAGAGGCTGGTGTAAACCTGGAGGGACTTACCTGAATTTGAACCAGTGACCCATGGTAACTCGTTGGCAACATGCCTGGGCTGATTGGGCCCTACCAATTTGAGCTAACCCTTGGGGCTCCATACAGACCTTTACTATCTGTTGACTACTTGGATTGCATATTCAAAGGAGTAGAACTTTCTCTGTGTGATCCTGATTTTACTTCAGCTTCAACTTAAACTCTAATTGTCAATTGACCTAGATTCAAAACCAATACAGGCAACTTCCTATAAGTAGTGACACTAAGCCATAACTGCACTGAGAGAAGCAAGGCACATTCTACAGCAGCCCGACTAGTGGGAGGATCGCCTCTCTTGTGGTACTAAAAGCGAGAAAGTGCAGCCAGATTTTTGCATTGACTTTTTGTCTGTTCAATGGTGTTTACATTCAATCTAGACGTTGCTTTGACTCTTTGTGTGTCCGTGTAATGGTGTTTACATTCAATCTAGACGTTGCTTTGACTCTTTGTGTGTCTGTGTAATGGTCTTACACATAATCTAGACGTTGCATTGCCTTTGTGTTTGTAACATTGTTACATTGAATCTAGATGTTGCATCAACTATTTTTATGTCTGTGCATTGGGTGCAGCGAATATTGATATGAAAACTTGAGCATCACAACCTCGAGGTGCATAACAGACCTGGGTTTAAACAGGTCTGGGCTGGTTATGGTATGTAAAGAATTTAAAAAAGAGTCTTGCTTTGCACGGTCATGGTATATGGTTTTCTTTAGAATTGCTGGATCGGCTTAGCTTCTCTTGGGCTTGCACTCGGATGTATTCTTGTCTCCTCCTGTGGGCTTTTGATTTAGAGTGTTCAAGATTTTATTTCTGCCTCTAAGTTGAATCTGTGTGCCGGTAATAACATCCTTCTAGATATTTTGGACATTGGTTGTACTGATATCTGGATTTTTGCGATTCTATGGTTGGTCAATAAATTTCTCTTTGTCATTTAATGTTTGTTTAACTATGCCTTTTAAATTTTTTTGATTGTCTTTTATTTTAAAGCTTACAGTAATCCCAGAGAATATTAAAACATATATTTCAAAACACAGTATATAGGCAGTTTTGCAGGCATTCTGGTTTTTTTATAATTCATCACAGCATATAAGGTTATAAAAACAACAAAACTTTAACTTAAATAAGTTTCATTATTAAATTACCTTTATTTTGTGTTCTAGGGGCCCCCTTTTAATAAAGATAAACTAGGGTTTCAAGGAGTTGTGTTCTGTTGTTTTTAATTTTATTTTTTCAGGCTCAGCCCTCAGTACAGCGTTTCTGACACATCTGCTGACATGTACCCGGCCAGTTCAGACCATATTGGCCGAAAAGCCTATCTGATTCAGCCTAGTTGTTATGACTTGGTTGAGCCTTGTAACCCTAATTTGTAAAAGCACCTGCTGTTGTTTCATTTCCCTTGGTGGTGTGATTATTTTCAGCATGTTCATTTAACAAGGAAACCCTAACAAAAATAGGTTCATAGATAATATAGGCTTTTGTAGTGACAATATTTTAGTTTAAATATAGATTGTAAAATAGTTGAAGTTGTATTTTAAGCTATAATATTTGTGTCACAAGTTAACTTAGTATGAATTCAGCAACAATGATATTTGATAAGAATCAAGTGCATAGGAGGATGCACCTGCCATTGTTAGAGCAGGGTTGACCCCTCTCTCTCTACAGGATCTTTAAAACTTCTAAGAGGCTTCGCCTCCAAATAAGGCTATTTTAAACTCTTGGCCATGTGTGAGAGAGGATTTTTAGTAGCTGTCAGGTTATTTCAAGATGCCACAATATAGGTGTATCTTTCTGTTGTTTCACACACGTGCACCCACACAACACGTCCCAGAGGGAAGGCTGAACAACTCATCCTACAACTAATCAACCATTATGTTGGTAGGAGATATCACTCCCTTGTGGTTGCCCCCCCAAGTGGCATAAGAATCATGGTATGTTTGGACACTTGTATGTCATCGCAAGTAGTGCTTTAAGGAACCAATGTATGGACATGCAAGGGGAGACTCTGAATTAAAATAATAATATGCCTGGGAGTATTTTCCTTTATAAAACATATGATCCACTACTAAAATCTGAACTCTAAAGCAATCTCATTAATAATGTGACTGAAGCTCATTAGATAGGTAGATTTTGAATGTGACCAGCTAAGAGAAAGGGAGGGCTTTTAGTGACTTAGGCTTAAATAGAAATGGGAGTGTATGGCCTGCTACACTGCCATCATGGCAATAAAGTTTCTACAAACCAATGGGATAACAAGGAGATTCCCAATTTTCTAAAAATAAGATGCCTGAAGTTTTCATTTTTCCTCATAAACATATGATCCACCTGAACATCTTAATTTTGTGCCAACTTAATGTGACTGAAGCTAAATAGATAGGGAGCTTTTAATGTGACCAGTGCTGAAGAGAAAGGGAGGGGCTTTTAGTGTGGCCTAGGCTAAATAGAAATGGAGTGGTAGACTTAGAATTGCATGTTGAATGACCTATGCGCTATTTGACATCTGGCCCTGGTTGTTACACAAATGTAAGTTTTATAATGGGCCTCTTCCAAATGTGGGATTAGCAAGAGTTGTATGATATCAAACTCTTCAATCTGAGGACTAGTGAAAAGCTGATACAATTGGTAATGGATCAGATACATATGGGAAAATCATATACTTTCCAGTTTAGATTACCTGAAATACTCCTTTTATCCACTAAAGTATGTAACAGCAAAACATAGTTAGTCCACACTGAAGGTAAATCAGCATATTATAGGAAAGGAGATTTGATTGACAATATAATGCAGGATACAATAAAACCTCTCAGCAATTATTACATAATTAAGCAACATGAACTCAGGTGAGTTTGCTGTAGGTTGCCTCTGGAAAATATGGAAATATTATGCTTGGAAAGGGAGAGTTTGAGTTCAGCAGACTCCTCGCTGAAGATGCAATCCTGTAGACTAGAAATTCGACCCAGCAATTAAATAAACAGCAGCCCAGTAGGGAGAAACAATCCTGTAGTTGATTGGCAGCTTGTATGCAGTTTCCTTGCCACTGTAATTCGCCCTGAACAGTACTGAATACAGCCCAAATAAGGGGCCTCCTTCCCACAATAATTTCGACCCAGATCTAGAAGAATTGATTCACTGCTGATATACAGTCTCCCAGTGCCACTCTCAGCCAAAGAACAAGAGATATATTAACCCACAATGAGTATAACGTTGCCCAGGAGTGAGGAAAATCAGTCCTCACAATAATTTCGCCCTTCTAACACAGGGTGCGCCCAGCAGTTACAGAAAATGGGTAAATGAGGAACCAACGAATTCTTTAAGCAAAACTCGGCCTCCTTCAAGCCAGTCGACTCTTATCCAAAGACTCAGCCACAAACTAAAAGAAATTCACAGCTACTGAAGATATACCCGCTACCGACGAAGCACACGGAAGAAATCTGAATGATCTCTTCGGCAAATGACTAACTAGGGTGGATGGTCTCACCACCAAAGCCAATCCCTGAAAATTTCTCTTAGGGTGTCAGTCCCAAGAGTCCAAAGCCACAATGAGCTCTCTCAATGAGAAATTAGAAAATGTTCATGCCAGAATGAGAGAGGGCGCCCTCCTTTTTCCCTTTTATTGTTCGTTGACTCTTTTTCAACCCTTTTACCCTTTTAATCAATTCAAGTGATGTTTCATATTCTTCCTAAGTCACTTTAGGCGCTTTTCTCCTTTTCCCCTCATTTAATTATCTAATGTCGTTTGTTAGGCACTTTTCCCCTTTAGGACATTAAATAATTAATTAATTTTCTTCTTAAGGACTATAGCCTATGGGAATCACTTAGGCTACTGCGTCCAAGCCTCATGATCACTTGGAAGGGGACATGACACATGTAAATAATTTAATTCATAACAGTTTACATCCAATGAGTGGCAGGGTTTGAAAAAGTTTGTTATTCATAACAGGCCCCTCCACGAACCAGCTCCGCCACTCATTGATCTGAACCACATAAGAATGCCTCAGCAAATGATTCAATATAGAGTTTGTATAGATGGGCCATTGCCAAGGTTATGTAGATCCCTCTGCATGAGTCAAGGCCCGAGGGAAGGCTGCCAAAGTCAAATGGAAGAACTCGATAGCAACAGATGTTTTCATCTCCTGTTCTCAGAGAACTTGATAGCAGCAGGATACATTCTCAGTGGCTCGATAGCAGAAAACATTTACAGTGGACAGTATGCCTTGTTCTCAGTCTTATGTTTACACTGTACAGTGACAACATGCCTTTTTCTTGTTTGTTTACAGTCAACAGTATCTACTTTTTGAGGGAGGCGATGATTAAATTTTCTGAATTTAATTGCCAGTCCTTACCAGTCGTTGATTTTTGTTTTTTGAAGAAAAACGGCAAATTGGTTACTAAGTTTATATCTGTTGACACTCTATACCTATTTATTCGGACATATTGTTCCTCAATTTATTATCGTGGTGCTCCTTCCAGTTGTCTTTGTTTTGATGTAATGCATTCCTTGTTCATAATTCCATGCTACACTGTTTTCAGTTCTTCCCTTATTTATTTGATTCCTACAGGTTGGTAACATATGATGGCAGCTGTTGCCTGTATTTACCACATAAACATGTAAAATGGAAAGGGAGAGGATTGACAGGGGTCATATCTCCTTGGAAAGTAAGATCTGTTTGGAGGTTCTGAAAGTGCTTATTTCAAGTGTTTCTCAAACTTTTCTTGATGAGTTTATTTCATGCATGTTTTGACTTATTTTAGATACTGAATAAAGTTTTGCAATATATTTGGAGAATCTTGTCTGGGGTTTTTTAATCTGTAGAAATCCTTGTACATACTATCTACATGCATAGAGATTGCATGTAAATACAGGTTGGTAACATATGATGGCAGCTGTTGCCTGTATTTACCACATAAACATGTAAAATTGAAAGGGAGAGGACTGACAGGGGTCATATCTCCTTGGAAAGTAAGATCTCTTTGGGGTTCTGAAAGTGCTTATTTCAAGTGTTTCGCAAACTTTTCTTGGTGATTTTAGTTCATGCATGTTTTGACAGCATTTAGATACTGAATAAAGTTTTGCAATATATTTGGAGAATCTTGTGTGGGGTTTTTTATCTGTAGAAATCCTTGTACATACTATTTACATGCATAGAGATTGCAAGTGTCTTTGAGCATGTAAAAGACTATGAACCTAAATCTTTTTGTTTTGATGCTGCAGGGAAGCTTATAATAATTTCTAATAATTGCCCTCCTCTACAAAGATCAGAAATTGAGTACTATGCCATGCTTGCAAAAGTTGGAGTGCATCATTTTAATGGAAGTAAGTTCTGAGCTCTTACAAGTTTATTGAACTTCATGTATGTTTAATGAAATATAGTGAGGTAATATGGCATTCTTTTCCATATCTGTGCTGTTCTATATGTGATCATTAGCCATGTATAGTATTATACTTTTAAGGACTCCGACCTTCAGTGGCCAAATTTTTGTTTGTGTTAAGTTCAAATCATGCAATATTTGTCTCTATCATTAGAACTGAGTTGATGATACTGCATGTTATCTAGGGGTGAGCTTTCAGTCTTTCAGCGATTTATTCATTGGCTTTAATAAAAGTATTGCCTTCACAGTTGTTTTCATCTTGTCAAGTGGTTCTCCTACAGTGTCTATACTCTTTACTACTCTCGTGACATTAAATCCGGCTTCATCCATTGCTATCCTTGAGAAGGGAATTCCCAAGAGACGATGGGAAAATAATGAATGGTGACATCCTAGAATAGGAAATCCCGGAAGGATGGCAAGAAAACAACGAAACTTTTATTATGTAAAATATCACATGCTTGAGATACTAAATTTGCAGTGACAAGTTTTTATAACATGATGGGGTTGCCTTCTTTGGATCTCTAGGTTGCGTTTTTGTCCCCTCATATGACACATGTCACTAACAGTCAATTTATTCATTATGTGATATGACACAGACAATGTTGATTTGGGGACTGCATGTGGCAAATATTATCGCGTGAGTGTTCTTAGCGTAACAGATCCAGGTAATTACGACCAACAGGGTTTAAACTTTAAAGTTTCTAACCACCGGGAAGATATTTGTATACTTAACAATATTTGTGAAAGTAAACTTACTTTATGCTGCCAGTGAGTTATTTCTTTTGTTTTGTTTGTACTTACAGGTGACTCTGACATTATCAAGACAGTGGAATGATTGGCCAGATGGCCTTCTTTTTAAGTTTGAAATTCTTAAGAAGACTAGTGGAGAAGTCCCCAGTCAAAATTTCTGAGCCAGAAGCAATTTATATGATTTTACAATGTTGCAGTGAGATTAGTCACTAATTTTTCCCCACAGTTCATCAGAGATTGGTGTCAGATTGATTTTTATGTATTGCTAGTTTATTTGAGTTAATAGGCAATTGTATTCTTGTAGCCTTGAGTTGATCGCTTGTGAGGGAATGTTTTATGATCTCAAACTATTTTGTGTTATGTGGTCATTTCAAGTTTGCTTGTTGTGAAGGTTTAAATATTTAGTAAAATTGCTCGTCACTTATTTGGTAAATTTTTATGTGTTTGTTTTCAAGAAGTGCCTTTAGTTTGTTTGGCAGTTCATAAAATTTGTTTATGGGTAGATTAATGTATTGCTTGTTATTCAGTTTATTCAAGTGTTCTGAGATTTTTATGGTGTTTACCTTTTTAATTCTGCTTCATATATCATGCAGGTATTAATTTTGATGTGAGTGAATTGGCTGGGCAAATTCAAATGAGTGGATGCTTTTCCATCATGATCTGAATTTTATACACTTTTTGGATTTTCTATGTTCCAAGTATGATTTATTCAGGCATCTCCATAATTTTCGCTGCTACTATTCAATCCATGCAATCAACTGCTTTTATGCAAAATTCACTCTTACCTGAGTACTTGTCTTTGTGATACCTCCCTTCAATTTCATGTAAACCTGACTGTGGGCAGGCCAAAATGCTATCATTTTTCTTCTTGCAGTGTTTGGCTCACTACTTGAGCACCATCAATCCATGAATCTCACTGTTTGGTTTGTTCAACAATCTTTATTCTCTTCATTCTGGCAGTGCTGAGTACTTGTCTCTGGATCCTTGGATTTGTGATACCTCTCTTTAGTTCCATGTAAACCTGGCTGTGGGCAGGCCAAAATGCTATCAGTTTTCTTCTTGCGTTGTTTAGCTGACTACTTGAGCACCGTCAATCCATGAATCTCTTTCTTTTGAAGTTTGGCAGTCATATTTTTGTGCGCTCATGTATTAGTCTTATAGATAAATTAAATAGTGTCTTAGAAATCTTAGACAGGAATATACATTGTAAGGGCATGGCATAATATTATTTCCTACGTCCGTTGAATATCTTTGGTAGATTGTAGTTGGGTTTCTCTTATAGAACGGAGTACAACCCCCATAAATCACAGAGTTGTATGAATGTCTTCCTAATTGAGAATGGTCTGTTCTTTGGACTTTGCTTCTCATGGTTCTCTTCCTCTTTTGCAGGCATCGGTTAGAATTTGGAGCCTAGATGCTCTTACAGTCTAGCATTTCCTCAATCAAGAAGAGTAACTTTAGAGACATTTGAAGTTCACATATTTGGATTTTTCAGATCTGTCTGTTTCATTATGTTCTTTTAACGTGTCTACCATCAAAATTTTGCTTCTTGCTCTGTAGTGGTTTATAGGTTTTGCTTTAATTCTTTGCGGCAACT
>SNQJ01S0201508.1:0-16899 GCA_010110895.2 Picea sitchensis | reverse complement strand
AAAGTGTTATAAAGAATGCCAAAACACTATGGAAAACAAAGATACCACACCAGCAAAAAAAACTCATGATCCTAACCAGAATTCAAACAAATCCCAAGACCTATCTCCTAGCCTACTTCATTTCATATATAAACGGGGATGACCCTTTCTTACTAGTTCGTCATTCCCTCCCGATACCTGCAACCATCTCCTTGAACTGTCAATATATTCTATGTCTTAATTTATTTATGATTCATTACAACATGTAGACAATCAAAATATAGAAATTATATGGATCTTTTTATTTTATTTAAAGAATAGTTATTCACAAGAAAAAAACAATTTAGATTCAGGGCCAAAATGCCTCAAAACCCGCAAAATTAGACCGACCCAATTAGGGTTAGAGAGTGAATTAGTTAATTACAAAGTGAGATATCAATCCTCAAGAAACCGTGAGAAAATATGCTCATCACCACATATTATTGAAGAGAAACATTGTTTCATTTATACTTGTAGAGCTCATCGAAAAACCAGGAACAAAATCCTACTAGTGTGGATCTAGAAGAACTTATGATCTAAAAATAAAAACTGGTCAAACAAACTCTCGAACAAGTTTCTAACAATATAGAATTTTCGAGATTATTCTAACATCCCCCTTTAATGGAGAAACAGATTTTATACGACACCTAACTTGCTTCTCAAAATTTCAAGCTTGAGTTTACCAAGAGGTTTGGTAAATATATGAGCCACATTATCATTGGTATTACAAAATATCAAATCAATTTTGTTTTATTAAATATTCTCTCTCACAAAGTGATGTTGTAGCTTGATGTGTTTTGATCTTTAAGTGATATATTGGATTGTGAACCGTTTGATAGCACTTGTATTGTCACAATTGATGTATGTTGCACCATTTTTCTCCTCTTCGACATACTGCAACAATTATCCACAGCAAGCGAAGCTTCACAAGTGGCAGCATTTGAGGCTTTATACTTATAATTATTGACAACAAGCTTGATGGTTGCTTCTTTCTCCACGATACAACCCCTGATCCTATATGAAATGCATATCCCGAGGTAGATCTTCTATCACCGAGTTTCCTGCCCAATCTAAATCAGAAAAACATGTTATATCAACATCAAATTCATCAGTATACATAATTGTTAATGTTTATGCCATTATTATAGTTCTTTTCATTTCATTAGATAAGAGCATAATAAGAACAAGATCCGAGAAATACACATCCACAAGAGACACATCATTTACATCATGAAACCCTCTAGTGGAGAAAACCCAGCAAAACTTTCCTTATCATAAATGAAACATACAATGTTCAGAGATAACTTCAAACCAGCTGAAGTCCTCCCCAGAGAGATGTGCACCATTCTTCTCCTCTTTCCAACTTCCAATTGCAACTTGACTCATAAGATAATGAGAAAGTGAATTGTGTCTAAGAAGTGGTAGCTGACCTCTTAACACTATCATGTCGGCACATGTGAAGAGTCTCACCATCACGGCGGGGCCGACCTCTCACTGCAGGTGGTCAAGCCCGCATTTAATTAATTGTGTGCCTTCCATTATAGCTGTTGAGTCGACTTCTTATTACTTTGCCAATTGTCAGTGACCAAATCCACCATAAAGGAGATTTGGTCCTTATACAATGCAGAGCATGATTAATCCTCAATGGGGATTAATCAATATGTAATAATAATAATGACATGATTAATCCTCAATGAAGATTAATCATGTCGGTAACTGTACAAGGACCAAATCCCCTTATGCGAATTGGTCAAAATGTAATTATAATAGGAAGAATAAGAATACACTTTGCAGTTACATTTATTTTAACACTTCCCCTTAACAAGAGGGTATTCTTCATCAGCATCAAGTGAGAGAGATTAAATCATGAATTGGCATCTCGAGGATTGTATCATCAATATCATCTTGAATAATTGTCATACATTTATGAGTCATGGAAGTTTTCTTCGTAACCCAACCGCATCATCATTCTCAAAAGTACTATCATCATTTGCATCAAACATGTATCGGTAAAAATGATACCTCATTCTGACACTAAGTTTGTCACATCCGTTACTACACTACCTCAATGTCCACATTGATTGGTAGTATTTCGATCAATACGTCCATCTTCCTTTACATCTAACAACTGGGTTAGAAACCCAAGTAATATCATCATCTGGCTTTCGTCTAACAGCTAGGTCAGAAGTGAGATCTGTCATGCTTTACATCTAACAACTAGGTCGGAAGCATGAATCATCTTTCTTTCCGTCTAACAATGAGGAGTCAGAAGCAAGGAAAATCAGCATCTCGCTTCATCTAACAACGAGGTCGAAGCGAGGAATCATCATCATTATGCTTTACGTCTAAAAAACTAAGTCAGAAGCATAACTCCATCTTTAACTTCGTCTAACAAGCAATTGAAGCAAAGGAACCTGCGGCGTCATTCTTTCATTCTAACAAGAGGTGAAGCATGACTCATCTTTATTCGTCTAACAACTAGGTGAAGCAAGGAATCGTGACGTTATGCTTTCACGTCTAACAACTAGGTCGAAGCACCGCTCATCTTTGCTTTATGTATAACAGTCGAAGCAAGAGATCACTGCAGTCATGCTTTATGTCTATGGCCGAGGTGGAAGCATGAAGCTCATCTTCTTACATCTTGTGGAAGCCGAGGAATCACAGCGTCATGCTTTCGTCTAACAACGAGGAATTCCGAGGAAGCATGACTCATCTTGCTTCGTCTAGCAGACCGGAAGCAAGGATCTACTGACATCATGCTTTGCATATAACGGTCGAGGCTTATATTTCCATCTTTAACTCGTCTAGGTGAGTCGAAGCAAAGAATCATCTACTCCCTTTGGTGAAGGATCGCTGGGACAATACCAGCTTATCTCGAAAGTGTTCCAAACTTTACACAAGATAGAGGCTTAGTCATCACATCGACAACCCGTTCATCCATGCTAATGTACTTTGGGCTTCAAGGCTCCTCTACTGTACCATGTCGCGGATGAAATGATAGCTGGATCTCATGCTTGACTTTATTAAGTGGAACCACGAGTTCTCTGTCATTTTAATCGACTTTGATTGTCGCCAAGATAAATCAGTTGCTCTCATCTCAGTCAATGGAGTGCCTTCGACAACTGAAACCATATAACCCATGACTAGCGAACATGTGGCCAGTAATACTTTGCTTCCTTGTCGAGTAATCTTGGATTGCTTTCCCTGCTCACTTGAGATCTTAAAGCGATCCCAAAATGAAAGCGGCATCTGAAATTCTTACGTCGTAGCGCTTCTTTTCCCAAATCTGCATCAGTATATCCAATAAAAGTGAAGTCATGATCTCCATAATAGCTGAGACCATAATCCATTATACCTTAAGGTACCTCATCACATGTTTTATCACAATCAGGTGAACATGGCTAGGGTCAACCATGTACTGACTAAGAGTATTCACGGCAAAACAAATAATTGGTCAAGTGTTAACCAGATACATCAAAAAACCAATCAACAGATGATATCTCATGACATCCACAAACTCGGAATCAAAAGCACTAAACTTCTTTTAGTTGGTGACCATAGGTGTATACATGGGCTTGCATTCTAGCATGTCGAATCTTTTCAAGATTTAATTTGTTATCCCACGGATTGGGAAGATTCTTTCGGACTCGCCCATACCACTCAGACTAAAATGCATTAGGCCAGGGTGTTTCATTTCAAATTCAGCGACAAGTCTCATTTACATTCAGCATTAGTTTTTTTCTCCGGTTAAGAATAAGTCATCCACATAGCTAAATAGTATTCTTGGTTCATTATCCATGATCTTGAAGTAGAAATTTGATTTGCTCTCTTGAAATTTAAAGCCCAAACTAATCAAAGAAGCGTCAATACGATATACCAAAGCTCACAGGAGCTTGCTTGAAAATCCATATAAAAGAACTTTCGCTGATGACGGACTGACACTTCCACATCTTCATACCTCAAATCCTTGGGGTTTCTCTATATACCACTTCCTCTTCAATGATACCGTTCAGAAAAGCTGTCTTCACATGTCGTTGCAGCTTCCATTTCATCTTGGAAGCAAGAGCTATAATGGTTATGATCGAGTGTATCTGCAATAAGTGAATGTCTTCATGAGTCTAAGTTCTTCCTTAAGAATGCCCACTGCGACAAATCTTGCTTTATGTTCTCGTACTTCCATCAGCAACATGTTTTATCTTGAAGAGCCATTTTGATGATACACGTCACTACTTTTTGGTCTAGGGCCTTCCCATACATCATTCTTTATTATGGATTGGTATTCTCTGTGCCTTTCGCCCCATTCAGCTATTACGGTTGACATGCTACAAAACATAGGTTCCTCATCAAGTAGATTTCACATCAAAGCCGTGTATAGGCCCGGAGAATGGATTTGGTTTCTTTACATTAATCATAAATGTTCCTTCTAGAACACCATACTTCTATCCATCTTGAATAAGCTCTCTTGCCCAGCGGGCTCTTATATGGGAGAAAGGTCATTTGGGGAAGGTTCTTGAGCTTCTATGATATCATGATCTTGAGGAGACTCCTCATGAGGGAAGTGTGACTTCCCTTCTGGTTCTGCAACTCTGGGAATTTCCCTCACCCGGATTACGTAGATCACGGGATTCTGAGTTCTTCTTCATATATTTTTTTAAGCTGGCATCTTCTTGATTTTCTTAAGTGTTGCTTCTTCATCAGCGTTCCGTCCTCTTGCGATCTGGTGTGGTGACACAGTGCGTGGAATTGAAGGCCTTGAGAGACCCACCGAATATTCCCTTCTTTCCTAAAGGGTCCAACGTTTCTCTTTTCTTTAGGTATGGAGTAAGCAATGGATAATAGAAATATTTTGAGATGGCTTACCTTTAGCTAATAAGTTGAACATCTCTTACGGTGTCTCTTGAGCCAAATTGCACTATGGAATGTCGGTTACGCACATAAATAAGTTGTCATTAACTACGCCCATAAGCACATAGGAAGATCTTGATCTTCATAGCTTCGACATGGTTCTATTCTTGTTCAGCTACTACACCGTTTTGTTCGCGGATCTTGATCGAGGAGGTTCAGTCTTCTAAGGTATATTCTCCTCCATTGCTCCGGACTCGCTTGTAATCTTCCTTTACTGAAGGTTTATCTTATCAAGGCTTTGAATTCGCCAGTCTTGTTAGAATACTTCAAATATATTGAATTCTTTCACGAAATATCATTAATATGAATGATACATAGTATGAGCAATTAATGGAGGATGATGGCATTAGATACACACATCTGAATGAACAGGTTCAAATGCCTTCTTCTTTGTTGTCCCTTTTTTGGAAAGAGGTTCTTGATGTTCTTCCCTTGTGCATCCATTACATAACTGCCTTCATGATCACCTTTGAGTTATGGGTAAACTTGTGATCTCTTTGCATATGTATGGCAGCACATTGTAGTTGATGTGAGATAATAATCTAGAGTTCACATGGATTCATAATGGAATGGGTCAAGGTTCCTTCTGAGTGACCCTTTAGCTAATACAAGCCACCTTCTTCTTTTCAACTGATGATTGTTTCATTTATGATCTCTCCTTTAGCACATTTCATGCAACCTTAGCTATAGCTTCCTCATGTGACTGGAGCAAGGTCAACAATATAACCAAAGCAAGAATAATATCCTTCTTGATAATATAAAGCAATAGCATGAACAATCATCATAGTAGCTCCTTTGGAGCTTATTACTTATAATTTATAAAAGATTAAAGGTAAGGAATAATACTCTGAAATGGGGGTCAACACTCTCATAGATGTTGTGACCAAGGATTCTTCCATGGTAACCTGGAATATACAGAGGTTTCTCCTATAGAGGAGGTGTTAGTCATATCGAACAAATATTTACATCTATATTCTCACATGCTATCAAGTATATGCTTCACGATGATTTCTATCTCAACTAAAGTCATTATCTTGTCATATGTACCTTTGAATATTGATTAAACAAACTGCAGACCTTTATCCTCAAGAGTGAGTGCTTTGCTTTTCTTCGAGTCTCCTTCACTCCAGTGTACTTTCTTCAACCTATCTGTTGTACTAAGACAATATGCTATCTTGAAAAAGGTTAGGTTAGAGGATCATCTCTATGATCAACTTTTAATCCTTCTAATGATTTGATCTGCTTCAACATGCAACAGTCAAGATATTTCCATAACAAATAGATGCATATTAGAATAATCACACAGGTTGCATCATTCCTATGAATGTGTTGGATCTTGAG
This sequence comes from Picea sitchensis, assembly GCA_010110895.2. Lineage (NCBI taxonomy): Eukaryota > Viridiplantae > Streptophyta > Pinopsida > Pinales > Pinaceae > Picea > Picea sitchensis. The sequence goes on along the minus strand of SNQJ01S0201508.1, from coordinate 10,635 downwards.
ATCCTTAGGGATCTATAACCAAAAGATCCTTCTCTGCCAAGTACTCTTTGGGGTTAACCGTATTAACCATATGTGAGTACATACTTTCGGATAGCATTTGTAGGTATTGGCTCCATCACAGTAGCGATGGTAATCATTACCAAAAACTAAGAGTGATTGCAATTGATTTCTGTTGCAAGCACATAGCAGGTAATCTAGCCCTGGCCCGGTTTCTGGCTTTGCAACTCAAGCCCCGCAAATTGGGTTTTATGAAACCTAATTTTCAAACTCGGTACATTACGATCCGAGGATAGATGTTTGGTAGTTAGCTTGTGCAGTCGAAATTTTGAAAATACAACTTTTACCTTCAAATCTGATCTGTAGTTTCTAGACTAGTGTTTCTCGTTTTAGGTATACGATTTTCAGGCCTTACAGTACTTCTAGTACTCACGATTTTCACGGTTTTCTGGTACTTTTTTGAAACTAGTGTTTCACTTTTCGTGAGATCTAGCTACTGAAAATGTAAGCTCTAAGTGCCAAAATGATCCTTGGGGGAAGTCGTAACTTTCTAGGGTGGGGCTGAAAACACTCTCCTTTTCAAAACCCTAATTTTGGAGTCTGGTAACAGTGACGTTTTTCATCTTACTTGATTAATGACTTCCCTTCCAGTTGGCTGATTCCATGTTAATGTTTATGCCATTGTATAGTTCTTTTTCATTTCATTAGATAAGAGCATAATAGAATAAGGATCAACGAAAATAACACAATCAAAAGAGTACACAAGCATGTATCCTCGGAAACCCTCTAGGGAGAAAACCCGGCAAAACTTCCTTATCATAAATGAAACATACAACTGTTAGAGATAACTCAAACCAATACAGAAAGTCCTCCCCAAGAGATGTACCGCATATATCACTCTCTCCAACTTCCAATTGCATCTTGCCTCATAAAATAATGAGCAAGTGAAGTGTGTAAGAAGTGAGGCACTAGACTCTTATTTATATCAATGCAGCTTGCGTGTGAAGAGTCACCATCATGATAGACCTCTCACTTGGGTGGAGTAAGCCCACGCTTTAGATAGTATAGACCTTCCATTATAGCTATTTGGGGCCGACGTGTAATGCACTTTGTAATTGTCCAGATGACCAATCCATAAAGGGGATTTGGTCCTTATACAATTGCGACATGATTAATCCTCAATGGGGATTAATCCAATAGCAACAATAATGATAATAATGACATGATTAATCCTCAATGGTGATTTAATCAATAATAATAATGACATGATTAATCCACAATGGGGATTCCAATCCCAATAACAAAATAATAATAAGAATATGCTTGGGAGTTACATTATTTCAACAATAATGCAAATTTATTGTTCCTTTCAAGTAACAAAGTACTTTATTTGCAGCTTTCTAGTGACTCTCTGGAGGCTTAGCCATGAACTGACTAAGGACGCTGACTGGGTATGCAATGTCTAGCCTTGTAGTGGTGAGGTAGTTCGGACTTCCCACTAACTCACAATATAAAGTATCATCTGCCTCTTTAGATCCATCTTCATCGTACAAATTTGCATTTTGTTCTAATGGAGTTGACATAGCTTTGCATTCACTCATGTTCAACTTTCTAAGAATTTATTTTGTGTATTTACTTTGAGTAATCAATGTTTTACCAAGCTCTCTCCAAACCTCAAGTCCTAAAGATTAATGCAATTCGCCAAGATCTTTCATTTCAAATTCTTGAGACAACTCAATTTTAATATCTTCAATTAACTTGCATGCACTTCACATAACAGTATCATCCACATATAAAGATATTAAAACAACATTTCCTTCTTCATGTTTCTTAACATATAGGTTCTAAGGGAGTTGACATAGCTTTGCATTCACTCATGTTGAACTTTCTAAGAATTTATTTTGTGTATTTACTTTGAGTGATCAATGTTTTACCAAGCTCTCTCCAATCCTCAATTCCTAAACAATAATGCAATTCACCAAGATATTTCATTTCAAATTCTTGAGACAGCTCAATTTTAATATCTTCAATTAACTTGCATGCACTTCCTGTAACAATGATATCATCCACATATAAAGATATTAAAACAACATTTCCTTCTTCATCTTTCTTAACATATAGGTTAGGATCATGTTTTTCTTTTCACAAACCCATTATGATAAAATAAGGTATCTATCTTTACATACCAAGATCTCGGTGCCTGTTTCAAACCATATAATGCTTTTCTTAACCTGCAGACTAGATGCTCTTGTCCCTGCTTGACAAACCCTTCAGGTTGAACCAAACAAACCTCTTCTTTTAAATCACCATTGAGAAAAGAAGATTTGACATCTAACTCATGTATTTTCCAATTATGTTTTGTAGCTAACACAATCTGTACTCTAATTGTATTCAATTTAGCTACTGGTGAAAAAGTGTGTTCATAATCAATTCCCTCCTTTTGTGAATATCCTTTTTCAACTAATCTTGCCTTATATTTTTCAATGCTACCATCTGCTTTAAATTTATATTTATAAAATCATTTGCTTCCAATAGGAACTTTGTTTTCAGGCATTTCAACTAATTCACATGTTTGATTTTTCATGAGGGAACCATATCCATCATTCATAGCATTTGTCCACTCGTCATGCTCTTTAGCTTGATCACAGTTTACAGGTTCTACAACATTCATTACATGAGACATCAATGCATAGTCGTTATACCTTATAGGTGGTTGAGTTCGTCATGCTGACCTCCTTGGTTCTTCACTACTTTCATATCATCTCCTGCTCCGTCGTGACTCCTGTCCACTTAATGTATCCTGATTGCTTGAAGTGTCCATATTGCTTTCATTCTGATATCAAACCTGTACCTGCTCATGTTATTGTTTAACCATTTCATATATTTTGACACGTTCATCACTGTCATTATGCCAAGCATATGAATCATTCATTGTATCAACTCTATCTGCATTCTCAAGAAACATTACATCTCTACTTGCAAACAATTTATGTGAACTGGGATCAAACAATTTGTATGTTTTTTTATCAGTACAATACCCAATAAAAACACACTTGATTGACTTTGCATCAAGTTTTCTTCTCTCATCCTTTGGAATATGTGAAAAAGCAGAGGATCCAAATACTCTTAAATTACTGACATTAGGTTTATAACCATAAAGAATCTCAAAAGCAGTTTGGAAATCTAATTTCTTAGTTGGACTTCGATTCTTTAAATAAACTGCAGTATTAACAACTTCTGCCCAAAAACCATTAGAAATTCGTTTGCCTTGAAGCATACTGCGAGCACACTCCACCAGTGTTATGTTCTTTCTCTCAACAACAACATTTTGTTGAGGTGTATGAGGTATTGTAAATTGTTGTTGGATCCCATGAAATTTACAATAACTTTTAAATGCACCTGATGTATATTCACCACCCTGATCAGATCTGAGAACTTTAATACATTTTCCTGGGTTTTTTTCAGTCATGGTTCTGAATTCTTTAAAGTAATCAAATACATCACTTTTTCTCCTTATGAAATAGACCCATGTATATCTAGATCTATCATAAAAAAAAAAAAAAAAGTAGGAAGCACCACCAAGTGACCTAGTTCGCATAGGTACACATACATCAATATGAATTAATTCAAGTATATATGCTCGTATTTTCTCTGTATGAATGGGAAAATCCTCTCTATGTTTCTTACTAAGTGCACATGCTTCACATGGAAAATGAGAATTCTACATAACAGGAAGACCTTATACCATCGTTTTCCTTTGCAACAACATAAAATCATTGTAATTTAGGTGCCCATACTTGTGGTTCCATAACTCTTATGTTGACATAGTTGTGGATGTCAATGCAACATGATGATTCATTGTCACATCCAACTTATACTATCCACCAACCCTGGTACTTATGGAAACAACCCTGGTACTTACCAAATTCCACTGTTAGATTATTATCAGTGATAGTTGAAATGGATATCAAATTCTTTTTAATACCAGGAACATACATCACATTATGAATCAGTCTCAATTTTCCATTGGGTAAGTTCATACTTATTACTCCATAGTCTTGGACTTTATGTGATATGTGATATCCTAAGTAGATGTGTGTGCCATCAAGTTTCTCATAATATTCATCATAACATTCTTTATTACAAGTCATATGATTTGATGCATGAGAATGTATGAACCATACATTCTCATCATCAGTTTCAGCAGACAACGCAACTTCAGAAATAAACAACTTAAGGTTTTTAAATCCATCATTGACTGAAGTGTATTTATGCACATAATTTCCATTATGCCCTTTATATATCTGATTTGGATCATGATTCTTTCTTCTATAGCAATCTCTAGAAGGATGTCCAGGTTTTCCACAATATTCACATTCAACATTTCTCTTAACATAAGAGTCAATATATGTCATACCTTTCTACTTTGCTTGAAACTGGCCTATGTTCTTGTCCCACGGTTTACCTCGGTATTATATTTTACCTTTTGCAATCAAATCCAAATCTGATCCACTTGAGTCCTATTCATAGTTCTTCATTCTTTCTTCCTCTTGAAGAAGAATATCATCCAATTCATCAAAAGTAGGGGGCGTTGGTCTAGTTGAGAGTGCTAAAATGAAGACTTTATAATCTTTCACTAAACCCTTCAAAGAAATTGTTACTAAATCATTACTGGAAACCTTTTCACTAATGTCACCCAACTTATCACTTAAATTTTTAATTTTGGAAACAAAATTAATTATGTTTTCATTGGCTTCCATTTTGATAGATAATAGCTTAGCTTTTAAAAATTAGATCTGGTTTGCATTAGAGGTTTCGTACAAACCTTTGCAAACATCCCATGTCTCTTTGTAAGTTTTACAATCTCTTATATGAGGAATGATGTTGTCCTTTACGGACATACGCAACATCACTTTCACTTTCATCTCTCGCCTATCCCAATTTGGACTTGAGGCAACAACAGTACGTTTGGGCTCATCACCTTTGACAATCGTCCATAGGCTATATTCCTCAAGAATAGTTTTCATCTTAAACATCCAGTTTACATAATTCTCGCCATCAAGTTTAGTGGACTCATTTAAATACGAATCAACAAGAGGGTTGTCCATCTTCTATAACAAATAATTTGATGATCAATTAAGAAAAAAATACTTAGCAATGATTTTGTTCAACACGAGGCATCAAAGAATATTTAATCCACTACATATAGACAACAACAATGATTTGAGAACGAATGGTCGAACCAACAGATAGGAGGGATGTTTCTCTTGAAAACGACAACATCATTTTCACAGGTTTCTTTTTATACCAACGATCTTCCTCTTGCAAACGATACCAAAATAGCAGAGAAGACAGCTCCACTTGCGATATTTTTCACAGATACCACGGCTCTATGTAGTCACATAGGCAACTCCATGAGAGAACACATGGAAAATGCTATTCACATCCATGGAAAACTAATCTTCCCAAGAAGGCGATCTATAGGAGAAGGTGACCACGCAATCCATAATCTGGCTTCTGACCAAAAAATCCTCAGGGGCGCAAATATGAACAGAGGCACACCATTGGTTTGGGTGACCAAGCAAATGGAGATCCAAGTCGGGGTGATCTGAGAGTGACCAAGATGATTTTTCTATCTCAAATTGACCTCCGGGGATCAGTGGTAGAAGCCCAATGCAGTCATATAAGAGGGCGAACTCACCTCATCCAAACAAAGGAGAAAACCAGTAAGGGCGCAAACCCAAGTTGGTGCGCCCTCCCTTCTGCCTCAGAAAACTTGAAGGAAATGATTTTATCCCTGAGAGAGTGGTTAGCTAATGGGATAATATTTCTCTCAAAGGTGGAATCATGGAAAACAGAGTCATCGGGAGGAAACCATGAAGGAAGACGCATTGGTTATTCTTCAGAAGCCCCAAAAATGAAATTGCAGTAAATGTAAAATGCAAACTCAGAAAATAAAACAAACGAGACACATAGCTTTAGAAGAAAATGTAAGAATACTTTATTTGAGTCCCAGTTCACCTTATATACTGAGGGAACCATTTATTTACATATATTTAATTACTCATCAAAAGGTGAAAATGTGTTGCGCCTAGGTGATTGACTTGTGTGCTCCAGGTGGGCGTTCCCTTAGGTGGCCTCCTTGGCCCAATTCATCCATGTTTAGATCTGGAAACGTATCGGCTTCCATGAGAAGATGAGAAAACTTGTTGTACAATACATCAGTTGTGATCCAGTTTTCCTGAGGTAGCTTTTGGCCTTAGCGGGCTACCATATTTGAAGTGTATGTCTAGTGTCTTGTAGAGCGAGTCTGGGTGTCCAGTATAGTGTCTTTGGCCAATGGGAGTTGGAAATCGGGAATTTTTTCCACTGGATGAGTGATGGTGACTGGGTATTCCAAGAGGGAAGGCTCAAAAAAATTTACGTTATTTACATTAATGGCATTGTGGATTTCCCAGTTGTGGTGGCAGATCCAACCTATACACTTTTTCTCCAATCTTGTCGAGGATGGTATACAGACTATATATTATTGGAAGAAGCTTGTGATGGTGGCCTTTGAAGCGCTTCTTATCTAAGTGTGACCAAACTTGATCCCCTGGTTGAAAGGAAATGAAGGTTATTTTTTGTCATGGCGCTTCTTGGCATGCTCTTGGGCTACTTGGAGTGTTGTTGTTACTGCCGTGTGGAATTGTGCAATTTGTTGGAGAAATCGTTGAGCTAAAAGTTGTTCTTGTTGTTGATGGAAGGTACCTTACGGATCCCAAGTGAGTGGAAGATCAGTTGGAGATGTTGGCTGGAAGCCCAAGCAGACTTCAAAAGCTGAAAAGTCTGTAGAAGAATGTGTTTCCCTGTTGTATCTATGATGTAGAATGTGCAAGTAATTGTCCCATTTTTTGTTGCACCCAAAGTGAGTTCGGAGAGAATGAACCAAGAATATTTTGACAACCTCTGTTTGGCCATTTGTTTAAGGATGGAATGTAGTAGAAAACTTGAGGTGGCACCCCAATAGTGCCCATATGGTCTTACAAATTGTGTTGAGGAAGCAGAAATCTCTTTCTGAGATGATAGTGCTTGGGAGGCCAAAATGTGGCCAGACATGTTGGAAGTAGAGTTTTGTTGTTTGCGTTGTTGTAGTAGTCTTCGTGCATGGGATACAAAGTGTCATTTTGTTGAATCGGCATACCATTAATATTGCATCATTCTTCTTTTGGGTTGTTGGAAGTTCACTGAAGAAGTCCATTGATATTGACTCCCAAGGCCGAGAAGGAAGCGACAGTGGTTGATATAACCCATGCTTCTAGTTGGATGGCTTGGATTGTGAGCATAATGCACAGGCTCTGATCAATTTTTCAACTTGAGGTTGCATGGAAGGCCAATGGAAATGGCATTGCAGATGTTGGATGGTCTTTGTGGTACCGAAGTGGTCCCCATAGGTTGAAGCATGTGCCTCCCTGATGAGAAAGAGGCGGTCTTCTGAGTGTGGAACGTATAACAAATTCAACTTATAGAGCCACCCATATCGAATAGTGTAGTCTAGGAAGGGGGTCTGATTGATCACTGTAGGACTTTGCAAAGATTCCCAAATTTCTCGAGAGTCGGGGTCAGTAGCATATTGATCTTTCCATGTGTCATAAGTAGTACAACCCACTTCTAGAATGGAAATAACTGGAACGGGAGGTCATCTTAGAAAATCATCCATCTTATTAGAAGTGCCTTTATTATAACTGATGACTAAGTGAAATTGATTAATGTAGGAGGCCCATTTAAGGTGCCTTTGTTCCTGAATCTTCGACTGAGAGTTGATGAAAATCAAAGGGTGATGGTCTGTATGTAGAATGGTTTCTTTACCCAGTAAATAATGCCTCCATTGTTTGAGTGCTTGAACCGGACTATAAAATTTGTTGTCATAGGTACTATAATTTTTATTTTCCTCGGACAGGGTTTCAGAGTGGTAAGAAATGGGGTGTCCTCCCTGTTTAAGTATGGCACCAATATCATATTGTGAGGCATCAGACTCAATCTCAAAGGGTTGGGAGAGGTCCGACATATGTAATAAAAGGGAGAAGAAGAGGGAATATTTGATCTGAACAAAGTGACTAGTTTCTTCTTTAGTCTAGATGAAAGTAGAAGAAGTATTTGAGAACTGATGCAAACGACGAGCAAGATGTGAAAAAGAGGGAATGAACTTACAATAGAAATTGATGCCACACAGAAATTTTTTGATCTCCTTAGATGAAGAAGGTAGAGGTCATTGCTTCAATTCTTAGATGTGGGCTTGATCTGGTTGAATACCCTCTGAGATGACCACAAAGCTGAGATAGGGAACTGAATTCTGACCAAAATATGACTTCTTCACTTTGACTTGCAACTTGTGTTCTTGGAGAATTTGGAGAACTTGTCGAACATGTTGCATGTGAGTGTCCCATGTCCGACTAAAGATGAGAATGTCATCGAAGTAGATGACCACAAATCAACTCAAATGTGCTCTGAATATGTCATTGATGAGCCTCATGAAAGTGGTTGGGGCGTTGGTGAGGCCGAAAGTCATGGCTTTCCACTCAAAAAGATCAAAGTTGGTCTTGAACAATGTTTTCCAAACATCATCTAGGTTCATTCCAATTTGATGGTAGTCGACTGTCAAATTCGAATTGGTAAACCACTTATCTCCTTGGAGGGTGTCGAGTAGCTCCTCAATCCGGGGTAGGGGGTAACGGTTTTTTATTGTGGCTTTGTTCAAGGCTCAGTAATCAGTGACAAGGCACATTTATGAGGTATCTCTTTTGGGGATGACAAATGCGCCAGAATCACAAGGAGAAGATGAAGGTTGGATGTGGCCAGATTTGATGAGGTCGATTAGTTGTCTTTCCATTTCCTCTGTTTCTGTTGGGGCCAACCGGTAACTAGGGGTGTTAGGTAAAGAAAATATGGGGATGAGCTGAATGGAATGGTCAATGTGTCAGTGTTAGGGTCCTAACCCGCACATAGGTAGAACAATATATTCGGATGTAATAAAGGTCAATATTAATAAGGCCTTTCAATAAAATAGAATAAGGAAGATGTAAGAAGACCTAATAGAAGCTTCCGCTTCTAGAAGGCTCTTCCTCTAGATGCTTCTTTTTAGTATAAATAGGATTCGAGGGTATGAGAACCCTAGCTTGGATATTATTGTAATAGAGCTTTGCTCAACTGGAGATTGCCCCCTCGAAGAGGCCCCTGAACATTACTTTCAGATTCAAAGTGTTATTTCTGTTGTTATTCTTATATCATTTCAATGTTATTGCGGTGAATTTTCTGGTTATATTGTTGTTATTTTTCCATTACTAGCATATTATTTATGTTCTACATACATTTTATATCTGGTATATTACAAGTGGTATCAGAGCACTTTCCTCGGCAGAAAGTGTGGGTTAAATTTTTTTTCAGGGTAGAGACGTATTCCGACGTCTTTAAGCCACAAAGATCTGTCATTACGCGCATAAACCCACGATTGAGGGATTCATACACGCTGGAAATACAAGTGGTACTTAAGCGCACATCTGTTGGCCACCCTTGTAACCCCTGGTACCCCTTCGAGTGGTAGTGCATCAGACAACAACTGTGTATGGATCAGCCTAGATTACCTGAAGCCCTCTTTAGATAAACAGATCGGTCACCTGACTGTTATAGTGTCACCAAGAATAGCACTCGGGAAGACACTCTCTAGTACCTGGGTAGTCGGGTATTATGGCTAAGGGTATGGTCTATCCTCCTTAGTTAGTGCCCTAAGATATTGGGTCAAGTACTACTGTTGGACCCTACACGTATATCAGAGAGATATAGGACAGAGCAAACCCTTGTCTGTAGAACCCTTGAATACCTAACCCTTGGGGACAAAAACATAAACAAATTAAAACAAACAAGATCTATTGTCACGCAACGGTGTTCGGGTTTCCAAGTAAATACACATTTCTTCCTGGTTAAGCATTTGGGCATTTCCTCTCTGCAGTATTATTCACACCGGACTTAAAAAAAAAAGTATAGAAATTTTTTCACCATTATTTCAGCCATATTCCGTTGGATTCATCTCTTCGCCCTTATAACATTCTTCCATATCATTTTTTTGGCAAAAACCATTTTCACCCTGCCCGCCCCTTTTCAGTTCCCCCATCCTCATGGCCCATACTCGTAGCCAAGACTTGGAAGCTCGCTTCAACACCTTTCAGTCTGGTCTCATTGAGACCCAACAAGAAGTGAAACAACTTAATGCCAATGTCGTCGCCATCAATAAAACCATGCAGTCCTCAATGGGCGAAATCAAACAAGACGTCACCACCCAGCTTGAATTAGTCTTTTCGGCACTCTGCACCAAACTTCATATCCCCACAGATAACCCTTCCTCTTCCTAACCCCCACATACTGAAAGTGACCATTCCTGTCATTCCCATACCTTGCAGAACCATCACTTTCAACATGACCTACGCCTTCCATGGGTGGATGTGACCAAATTTGATGGCTTGGACCCCACTAGTTGGGTAACCCAAATGGAACATTACTTCTCTTTATATAGCATTACAGATGACTTGGCCAAACTCCGGTATGGTGTTCTCCATCTAGATCAAGAACGTTGGCAATGGTGGCAATGGAGAAAAAATTATCGTC
>SNQJ01S0201504.1:19695-31255 GCA_010110895.2 Picea sitchensis | reverse complement strand
ATTCTATGTCGTGCCTATAATGACATCGGAAGGACACTTAAAACACCTCAAACAACTGATTTGGAAGAAGAGGAATGGGTTAACAAAGTTTATAAACCTTTTTCCACTGGAAAATCCACTCAAAAGACATTTTTGGAGAGGAGTGCTCCCCTATACACTAACAGGGAGTGTTGGCACTCTGTGCATCCTTTTAGGGGAGAACTATAGCGCTCTGGTGCCCATTTTGTGGGAGCGTTGTCTTTTCTGAGCGAGTTTTGACTTGTTGAGGAAAATCATGAAGAGATCCCTTCAATCTCTAAAGGCAGTTGGATTCGAATCCTTGGTCAAGCCATGATCTTAGGGAAGATCCATAACTGAAGGAGGAGAATTATCAACTTACCCCAAAGATATCTCAAGTGGTTGGCCCTCTCCAAGCCTATATAAGGAGGCCTTCTCATGGTGAAAGGGGATGGAAAGTATTGTGAAGAATATCACTTATGATCTCATGAGGAAGATGTCATTTGGAACATCAACATTCTGTGTGTGGATTGTTTAAGCAAGGGTTTGGACAAGGAGATATTGATGAAGCCGTTGCACTCACATCTATGGTTGTAAGTATTCTTCATCATTGTTCTCATTAATATAACATGCTTGCCCTGTTTCTTTCAAACTTGTACTTGATCCATATAAGTTTGTCTGTAGTAGATGGATCTATGATTGAGCAAATCTCAGTAGAGTAGGAATTCCATTGTATCTTTGTTTGTTTTGCAGGACCTATCAAGGAGCTCAAGATCGAAGCTCATCCTGGACTTTGCAAGGACAAACGTCGTTCATAAGGTACACATATTTCTCCTTCTCTTTCTTTCATTAGCTTGATTAGATCTAAAAGGAAGTCAGTGTCCATGTTAAGCACCTTCTGTCTTGGCCTTAAAGAGTCTAAGGACTTCGAGAGAATCCACTTGTCCACAGGGGGATTTCTCTTCAACAGTACTTACTTTCATATGCACTTTTATTCTCTTTATATTGGAAAATTAAAGGTCTAGAATTCATCTAATGGTGCTCTATACTTAACTAATTTAAATTATGTTTATCTTCTAAACTAAGGTCTGAATTCATCCTTTATAATGATCTAATTTTTTTATGTGTTTATGTTCTTCATTCATCCTACACAATCAAAATCAAAACTGAAGTTCATCACCTTGTTTAGACTTTGTTCCTCTGAGGAGTTCTACCTACCAGGCATTGTCCTCTTTTGTTTTCATGGGTTGAGTCCATATCCCTAGAGATACTATACCTCTTTTCCAGCAACCTTGAAAAAACTATCTCAAACATCTAAATCTAGCTATCGGTTCAAACGAAATTTGTCTATCATAGATCAAGTCTCAAAGAGAGCCCTCTCTAGGTTGGAAAGGCTAGTTTCCAGTCTTAAAGTTAGTTCGTAGGTTACCTTTGTAGATTGTTTCTTCAGCCAAAACATTTACTCAGTGTTAATAGGAAGATCCAACCCCCTCATTCTCAGGCTCCAACCTGAAGGAAGATTCAACTCCTTGGTTCTTCAGCTCCAACCAGAAGGTGGCTCCAACCACCTATCCTTGCCCTTTCCTACCGCCCTGAAATATAAATTCCAAATATAGACAATCTATCATTGTCACTGAATCAACTGATGTTATTTTCAACTTGTAACACCAACCTATACCATCAAACTATTCCAATAACCTATCAAAATAATCTCATCAACCAATCATGTACATCAATAACTAGCACAACATGTACCATCACAAGTTCATCAACCATGCACATCACAACACCTCATAACCATCACCAAGATCAAGATGTGATTCTAATAATAAACCAAGATATTTATTCCACATCAACCATAAACTATGTACCAACAACACTACTAGAAAGTGCCTCTAACAATGCACCAAGCATGTACCAATCATGTATAAACAACACATCAACTATGAGTCATCAAGATGTACCAACATCATCAAAAATACACCTCATGTATGTTCCAACTCATTAACTACATGCCTCAACCATGTACCCAACATGTACCTCAACCATATAAAAAATACATACACCAATATATCCAACAAAAGGCCTCTAGAAATACATCACACTGTCCATAAAACAAATACCATAAACACTTACATCAAACCATGTGATAAAACATCATTGTTATGTAGCCTCAAGCATGTACCATGTCATGTAAAAATGTAACCATAAAAACATGCATATAAATATACCTATAAATTTGTAATAGACCTGGTGTATGTGATCATAGACCTTCAAAGATTCCTCAACTTCAACAACAAGAGAATAGCATTTTCATCAAACTTTACCTAAGTCTCACATGACTAGTTTTTGGATTACTCAACAACCCTAACTTGCAACAAGAATAACTATGTACCTGAAATGAATAAAGGTATGAAAATGATAAACAATATTCTTCAGTGTCTTCTCTACAATTCCTCCAGGTTTCACTTCTTGGAACCCCCCAGAAAAGGAGTTATAGAAAAAATGGCAGACCTTCCTGAATTCTGGATTATTCTAGATAGAGAAATTGCACGGCATGCCACGTGCTCAATATTTGATATATTATTCTGAAACTTGTACAAAAAAAACTAGGGCATGTACTCTTTCCATTACAATTTTTCTACATAATTTGGATTTTCTATGAATATGTTATGACCGTTTTACTCGGAACACTTGTTTAAAACTAGTTTCAGGACTAGCCAAAAACCCTATCTTCCACATCCTATATCTCCCAAAATTCAATGCCCCAAAAGCTGAAATTTCTACCACAGGTACCTTGATATTTTGTATCACTATCCTCCAAGTTTCACTATTTGAATCATTCTATTAAAAAAAATTATTGTGAAAATGGTAAGATGACCTGTAAATAACATACTTTAGAGCACATCATTAAAAGACTTCATCCTCCCTTGGACATTCGGCCTTATTTACTTCACCTTCCCTATGAAATTTTCCTCAGATATTATTGGTTTACCTCAGTCACTTGTATATATTCAATGTTCTCAATAGGTGCTAATGGGAGTCTCTTGATATCTTATTTATACTTCCCAAGTAACTTCCTTTAGGGACAACTTGTAATTGTTTTACGCATTCTCCTCGATCTAGGGTTAACCCACTTTCTTGTTGCAAATAACTTTTCCTTATTTAATTAAATCATAAATATTTTTTTGCAACTTCTTTATCCATAATTAATTAATTTCTTGATCAACCACTTTAACTATTCAACCTTCTTGTTACAACTACTTTACCCATAATTAATTTGTTGTTGCAACCACTTTGACTAGAAAACTTTTTGTTACAACTACTTTACCCATAATTAATTTCTTGTTATAACCACTTTAATATTTAATCAATATCTCCTTGCAACCACTTTGACTAGAAATATTCTTGATTACTTTCTAGGAGCTTCTAGAATAATTGACTTCTTGTTGACCTTCTTAGATTCTTCTAGAATACTCTAAAGGGTTCTCCAACTTCTCAAGGTCATATCTCACTAACCGTGAGGAACCACATGATGCACCAAATATCACCAGAAACAACATGAAATGTACTATCCATCGAGAATAGTCTTACCTGCATATTCATTGATATTCATGCCTTTATACCTCAAACAAACTTGGGTCCCTTGCCCATACCTCTGGATATACTGGAATGTGTTAGTACGAGAAAGACAAGGAAAGCAAGATCATAATGAATCCAATAGTTGGATTACTGAGAGAGGGGGTGAATCAATAATGAGAAATTTATACACTTGTAGCCACAATTTATATTCCTTTAAATTATTCAACAATGTCCATCAGTTCATCATTAATATGTCATTACATCATATAACATTAACATCCATCAGTGCATAATAAACAATAATAGGCACATCCACACAATGGACCTTACACCAGTATTTTACATGGAAACCCAATGCGGGAGAAAAACACAGAATGATTTTCTTATATGTATTTGGGAATTACATTCAAGGAAGAACCAACTTCCAATTCTCTGGGTCCAACCAGAAGGAGGCTCCAACCCCATGTGTTCATCGGCTTCAACCGAAAGGTGGCTACAACCACCCAATTCTCTGGCTCCAACCAAAAGGAGCCTCCAACCCCCTAATTCTCAAGCTCAAACTTGAAGGAAGCTCCAACACCTTAGTTCTCTGGCTCCAACTGGAAGGGGGCTCCAACCACCTAGCATTTCCCTGTTCTACCTCCCTGAAATATAAGTGCAAAATATAGACAACCTGACACTGTCACTGAATCAACCGTTGTCATTGTCAACCCATACTAACAATTTGTAACAACAACATGTTCCAATAACCTATCACAATAATCTCATCAACCACTCATGTACATCAATAACTAAAACAAAATGTACCATCACAAGTGCATCGACCATGCACATCACAACCCTGCATAACCATCACCAAGATCGATATGTTCTTCTAATAGTGTACAAAAATATTTATGCCACATCAACCATAAACTATGTGCCAACAATACTACTAGCAAGTGCTATGTGCCAACAATACTACTAGCAAGTGCCACTAACAATGCACCAAGAATGTACCGATCATGTATCAACAACACATCAACTATGATTCATCAATATGTAGCAACATCATGAACTATGCACCTCATTTATGTTCCAACTCATCAAATACATGCCTCAATCATGTACCCAACATGTACCTCAACCATGTAGCAATGACATACACCAATATATCCAACAAAATGCCTCTAGCAATACATCACACTATCCATAAACCCATACCATAAAACCTTACATCAAACCATGTGCCAAAACCTCACTGTTATGTAGCCTCAATCATGTACCATATCATGACCAAATGTACCCATAAAATCATAAATATAAACATACTTGTAACTCTATAACGGACCCAGTGTATGTTATCACAGACCTTCATACCTTCCTCAACTTCAACAACAAGAGAATACCATTTTCATATAACTTTACTTAAGTCTCACATGACTAGTTTTTGGATTAGTCAACAACCCTAACTTTCAACAAGCATAAATCTGTACCTGGAATGAATAAAGTTAGGAAAATGATACACCATATTCTTCATTGTCGTCTCTACAATTCCTCTAAGTTTCATTGTTTGGAACCTCCCAGAAAAGGAGTTATAGCAAAAATGGAAGACCTTCCTGAATTCTGGATTATTCTAGAGAGAGAAATTGTACAACATGCCATGTGATCAATATTTGATATCTTATTGTTATAGACATAAAATTCCCTACTCATGCATACATGGCCTTGGCCCTCTTACTTGCATATTTTTCCAAAGCACTGCTGAGAAGCTCTTCTTAAAAAACCATTTTTTAGAGGATGTATTCACCATGCACCATTGCAGCCCGCATACATATTCTTTTTGCACCATTATAGCCCATGTAAATATGATTTTTTCACCACTACAGCCTGCGTATATACGCTTGTTGCACCATTACAACCCACGTATTCTTGCAAAAGTTGCAAGGAATTCATTGAAATTCACGGACTATTGGAATTTTCCCAACTAATCCACTTGTTATAGCCCATCACCCAACCGAATAAATGTCCTTTTGTCATATAAACGGAGGTGTTGGGGTCCCATTTCACATCCAAGCATAATAATAGTGAAACTCTGCCTAATTTCACTTCCCCTCCTTGTCTGAGATATTGTTGCCTTTTGTGAGACATTGCCTCAGTGTTCCCTCATCAACCCCTTCTTCCTCCATTCAACCCATTCCCTTCCATAGAGGTGATTAGAAGGTTGAGATAAGAACTCCATTCAAGGTGCACTTGGATCATGGTAAAGAGGATCTCGGACCAAGTTTGCGGAACGGTGGCCGACACATACTGTAAGGTATAATCTTTGTATGATGAATAAAAGAATCACATTTTCTTGTCCCAAATGATGGTGTCTTGAGTATCTTTATTGATTGATACTTAGCATTTAACATATAACCCTAACTCATGAATATAATAGCATTCTTTTATTTCTTGTTTTCCTATCTTTGGATGCAGGTCAGCCTTGGGAGGAGACATGCAGTCAGTGGAACTTCCAAGCTTGAGGAGATCATCACCATACGTGGGATCGAAGGTATAGTTACTTGATCTCTTCTCTTATTTTCTTTATTTACATTATTTTTGGTATGTTTGGGGTAGAATAGATAATTGATTAACTTTTAGATGGTTAGTTTCTATGTCTACATCTTAAACCCTGGTGTAGTTAAAGGGGGGGGTTTCCTGCTAGTAGAACTGGCGACCATACAAGTGTAGTTTTTGCGTGACGCTAGGTCGTCTCTTAGGTTTTATTGTTTCGACAACAGAGATCATGGTCAATCCTCTAGAGGTTGAGGCGATAATTCAATTGCCTCCCCTGTGCATGATACCCCAGCTTCGGAGCTTACAGTGGAAAGCGAACTTTCTTCGGCGTTTTGTCGTGAATTACGCCGAGATCACTAAAGGGTTTATGTGTCTCTTGAAAAATGGAGTCCCATTCTTTTGGGATTAAGTCACTTAGCTCTCTTTTTAATCGTTGAAACGTGCCCTTACGTCTGCCCCTCTGCTCTAGCCTCTCAATTATAATAGATATTTCTTGTTGTATTTGGATGTTGCAGAGTCAACCATCGACATCATATTGGTTCAAGAAGATGATCTACTTGAACATAATGTTATATATTACCTTAGTCGAGGCCTGGTTGTGCTGGAACTCAACTATTCTCACATTGAGAAGCTTATTTTGGAAGCAGTTCATGTTGTCCAATGGTTTTGTCACTACATTTTTCTTCACAATACCACTGTCATTGTTGTTGTGAACCCTTTCCAATATGTGTTAACATGAGGGGTCATTGGTGGAAATATCAGTAGATGGATTGTAATCCTCTGGGAATTTGACTTGGATTTTGTTTCGGTGAAATCCAAAAAGTCATTGGTCTTTTCTGAGCTTATTTTGGAACTTTCGGTCAAGTCTAGTGATATCACGCCCAAAGAATATCCTATTAAAGGAGATATTTTTATAATCACGTATTCGGACCCCTGGTATGGATATATACTAGTCTATCTCCAGAATTTGAAGTGCCCCACTTCTTCTTTCCATGATGAGCATCGAAAAACTTGACATCAAGAACGAAACTATATTATACTTGATGACACTTTGTATCATCGAGGCGTGGATTGAATTCTTAGTCGATGATAACCATGAAGAAGCAGAGCTCGTTTTGAACGACTGTCACACTGGACCATGTGGCTATCATTTTTCTGGGTTGGAAATAGCCCAAAATATTTTACATGCAGGTTACTTCTGGCCCTCATTAATCAAGGATTGCATTGAGGCAGTCAAGAAGTGCCACCCATGTCAGATCTTCTATTGGAAGATGCGGGCACATCCTACTCACATGTTTCATGTCATTGTTGTTGGTACTTTCACCAAGTGGGAGATTGATTTCACTACATGTCACCCGGCTTCAGCCAGGGGGCATCGTTACATCATCGTAGCAGTAGAATACTTCACGAAGTGGGTCGAGGCTATGCCAACATTTAACAATGATGGAGAAACAATGACTCTTTTCATTTTTTAGCAGATAGTAGCAAGGTTTGGCATCCCAAAGGAGATTTTCCCTGACCATGGTAGTCACTTCCAAAACAAAATGATGACTGAGTTAACGTCAAATCTCGGGTTCAGACAAGAACATTTGTCACCTTATTACCCGCAAGCAAATGGTCTGGTTGAAGCTATGAATAAGTCTCTCAAGACTATTCTTCAACGAACGATCAATTATGTCAAGTCAAATTGGCATTTGATGTTGTACTCTACATTGTAGGACTATTGAACATCTGTGAATATTGCTCGTGATGTAGCCTTAGCCAATGAGGCTCATAAGTAATGAGTCAAGTGTCAATACGATCGGTCCATCTGTCCTTGGATTTTCTGCGAAAGAGATCTTTTCCTAGTCTATGATAAAGACAAAGATCCCTTGGGGGCAGGAAAGTTCAAACCCATGTGGCTCAGACCATTCATTGTGAAAGAGGTCTTGAAGAAGGGTGCTTACCATCTAGTTGATTTTGAAGGAAATGCCTTGGCGGAGCCTAGAAATGGGCTCTACCTCAATAAGTATTACTCTTAGGTTGGTCACCTAGGTGACTTCTTGTACATATGTATATATTCTTATACAATTTGTTTTTGTTTTGTTTTGTGGATGTGTAGTTATTTATGTCTTAGTTTTCACTATGGCATATTTCAAGTGAATCGGAGGTGTTTTTTGGGTTTGCATATGGCACTAGTCAAAACACTTGGAGGCTTTCTTCCGCAACTTGGGTGATTTTCACACATGGAGGTCAGTTTCTATATTCTGGAGGTAATTATCTAGGTTACGCTACAAAAAATGTTGTGGAGTACAGTGCAGTGATAGAATTGTGTTGGCCCTTGGGTATGGAATCATGCAAGATCAAGGAAGAAGAGGTAAAATGCGAACTTCGCGAGAGACACAGTGACTGTTATTGGGTCGAAGTAAGAAAAAGAATAGAAAAGAAGGAGTGAAGCCAAATAAATCTAGCCATTGGATGAGGAGATCGGGGATGATAGATAAGCAAGGTATATGGATCGAGGACATCTCAGCAAGCGGAAAAACCCATCACTAGCACCGCGTAGGAAGAAAGGAAAGATAGGCTGGCGAAGCCCGAGAAAAGTGGGCCAAGTGGACCTAGGGTTTTAGACACCTAGGGTTTTGGTATTTAAGGTTTTGGCACCTAGTTTTTGGCCTAAGGTTGTCGATGAATAATTGCAATGTATAAATCAAGGTCAAGAGGACCTAAGTTAGGTTGGTAGAAGTTGGTACTGTTGTTGAGCATTGTTATTGATTGTTGTTCATTGAGAGAATATTGTATTGTGAGTGAGTGAAGGGATGAGAGTAAGAGACTTATAGCATTGTCATATCTTCAGCTGGGTGTGAAGATCAAGTCCTACAGCTGGGTGCGCAGGAGGGGGAGAGAAAGAGAGAATAAGAAGAAGATCTGCTAGAAGAGAGTGCAGACAAGAACTGTAAGCTTTACCTTAATATATCATAAGAACAGTTCTATGGACGTAACCCTAGAGAGAGGGTGAACCACGTATACCTGGTGTTATGTGTGTATGATTAATGCTTTATCTTTGTCTTTGATATACTATTATTGCATTATTGTATGAGATCAGATCTATAGAATGTGGAGTAGATTTTAGTGATAAGTGAGCTAGGTATACTTCGTTGTATTGCGTCAAGATCCACTTGATGTTCCCCTAGTTGTAGACATCTTTGTCCTACAAACCCCCCATAGCTACTTCGGGAGAATCTTCATCTGCTTCGTAGGTTTTGCCAAAAGGGCCAGTAGTTAGGGATTGTTGGTGCGCTCTTAGAGTGAACCTTGGGTCTACCCTTGTGCCAACAAATGGTTCCATTTTCAAGACTGAAATCTTCGTGAGGGAATGTCAGGGTGGTTCCCATCGAAGACAGAGATTCAACAGTGGATAGAAGATCAAGAAAGGGACTTCGTTGAAGACCAAAATAAGAACCCTAAGCTGAGTACTGAAGATTGGCTACAAAGATACATTTTCACCGACATCCACGAGATATTCTTTGGATGAATCCATCAAGAGTTGTTTGAGAAGTTGGCTAGGTTAGTTGATACCCAGTTCGAGATCCGATCTAGACCCCCTATGGTTTGGACATCGACGTTGATCCAGAAGGTTAAAAGAGTCAACAATGTTGTATCCAGAGTGGTAGATCATTGGTTTGATAGTACCATTGGAGGGTATATCACTAAATTCGTTGTTGACAGAGTAGAATTGTATAGCCAAGCCAAGAGATACTTTTTCAAAGGACCCAGAGGGAAATTTTTTCATTTTCTAAAGTTAAGAATCAAGATGCTCTTGCATGAGAAGAACATTCTAAAGATACAGTAGATTGGTTGAACTCAGAAAATCTAACGTTCAAAAATTCGGACAACGACAGCGACACAGAAGCTTGACATATGCACAGTGGAAGAGTGTTTAGAGGGGTTCACCTTGAGAACCTATTCAAGAAAAACTATGGAGAAGAAGGTTTCTACAGTTGGGAAGAGGCAGATCTAACAGACGAAGAATGTACAGAACCCTCTAGGCCAGGGGAAGGAGCAACTGAAGAACTTTGCCAGGAAGAGCCAGAAAACTCAAGAACTGTGCAGACTGTTGAAGTAAGTATCATTAACCCTCCCATTGTTTCAACATCACTAAGCAATCAAATTCATCAGAGTCATCAGAGTGTTACTATCAATATTTCAGCATCTACTCAGATAGGAAACCCAGGTAGCTCTATGGCAGATGAGATGAGGTTCCCTATATTTAGAGGGGATGGATCTGAAGACCCAGATCAACACTGGTTATTGTGTGAAGATGTGTGGAATATTAAGAATGTCACTAATGAGGCCGTCAAAAGAACCCAGTTCATAACTACTCTTAGAGATCGCGCATTGAGCTGGTACATGAAGCTTGTCCAAGGACTTGCACAGCCCCAACCATTGAATGAAATCAAGAACGCGTTGATTGTAGAATTCAAGAAACCCAAATCGGAGTCACAATGTATTACAGAGTTTAAGGAGATCAAACAGAGGGTTGTCGAACCTGTTTGGGAATTCGATCAGAGATTCAAGACCTTAACAGATCGATTAACTTTTAAGATCCTATATGAACAGAACAAAGAATGGTTCATCATTGCGTTGTTACCACACATCAGAGTTCCTCTGATGCAATAGAAAATTACTTCACAGACTGAGGCTCTGGGGATCTCCATGAAGCTTGAATCGGCCCCTATGGGAGAATCTAGCTCAGGTATGAGCTAGATCTTGAGCCAGCTGACCAGTTTGTCTTTACAGGCCGAAGACATAAAAAAGGATAAGGGAAAGGACAAAAGAGAAGACATCTGGTGTGTCAGATGCAGATTAGAGGGACATGATAAGGAACATTTCCCTGCATTTCATGAATATTCGGCCTCAGGAGCTCCGAGCCCCTTGAAGCAAGTCACATTTCCCTAGTGCGAAGTATGCAAAAACCAACATCACCCTAGTGAGTTCTATTACATGCAGAAGTATGTTCAGACACCTACAAACCTATATTGCACCTTTTTTAAGTCAGTAGGGAATGATGATAGAGACTGTAGGGCCTACAACCTCATGCATGAAAGTTCAAGATATGTATACAATATCCAAGGCGAAGTACAACAAGAAGGAAACACTACGCAGTACAACTCCCCGGGAAGAGGAAACTTCAATCCTCACGATGGATACAGAGGATGAGGACGAGGAGGAGGAATGGGCCTAGGTCGAGGAAAGATAATTTGTTATAACTGCGTGCAGCCAGGACATATAGCAAGGGATTGTCAGAACCCTTGTACTACTTGTAGTTATTTCAATTTTTTTGAGCATGTTATAGAAGATTGCCCTATGTTGTTGGCTAAGCTTCAAGAAAGACAAGGACCTCAGTAGAACCTGCAAGTGTAGTTGATATATCTTTAACCTCATGGAGAAGACCATAGATTCA
>SNQJ01S0201504.1:0-14387 GCA_010110895.2 Picea sitchensis | reverse complement strand
AAGGGGCTGATGAGGGAATGATGAGGCAATATCTCACAAAAGACAACAATATCTTGGGCAAGGAGTGGAAGTGAAATTGGGTAGAGTTTCACTGTTCTTATGCTTGGATGTGAAATGAGAACCCAACACCTCCTTTTATATGAAAACATGATGGTTATTCGATTGGGTGATGGGCAATAACAAGTGGATTAGTTGGGAAACTTCCAATAGCCCATGAATTCCTTGCAACTTTTTAATTTTGGCAACTTTTGCAAGCATACGCGGGTTGTAATGGTGCAACTAGCATATATACATGGGATGTAGTGGTTCAATAAGCGTATGTACATGGAATCTAATGGTGAAGGGTGCATACATATTCTAAAAAATGGTTTTTTAAGAAGAGCTTCTCAACAGTGCTTTGGCAAAATATGCAAGTAAGAGGGCCAAGGCCATGTATGCATGAGTACGTAATTTTAGGGTTATAACATATGCCCCATAATGTATGAGGTCAAAAGAGCAACTGATGTCCGAAATACATTACAATATCTTCACCAATGTGAAAAATCGAGTGAGCCCGGGACCAGAGTTTGGGAAGTTCCATTTGCAAAACAACAATTGTCTCTCTAAGGCAGACATACCCATGCTTGGTATGAAGTAAATAATGGAAGCCAATCAAATACATTATAGATCCATGTCATATAACTATATAAAGTGTATCCGTGAGCAATACACCTAGGATCTACATCTCAAAATCAGTCGAAGACATACAAGTATAGTATCTATCTTCAATAAGCTAGTGACGTTTGATGGCTAGAGATGAGGTCTTCATAGCTTGAGAAACAACTTCAAGATATTCAAAACTCAGGTAGGAGTACAATGGGAGAGTATAACTCAATACCCTGAGGTCTTCGACAACTCGTCGAGAAAAGACATGAGGATCTCGATGATAAGGCAAAGAACTTCGTCGATTTTGAATTAGGACTTGACTGGACTCTCAGAATGGATGACTCATGAAGGTCAAGAGAAAAAATGTAGAAAGGTCGACTCAGGTTGAGTGAAACTTCCCTTGGACAAAAGAATGAAATATGATCAGACTTAGGCAACATGACATTGACATAATTTCACGATGCAGGAGGAAACACAAATTCTCCATGTGTTTGGAAGAGTAACGAAATGGAGGAGGACACAACTCTATGTAGCGAGATCAACTTCCTAAGGTCATACTAGATCTGAATGCTTGATGAACAAATGGAAGGATGTACTTTGTCCAAGGGTGACTCTCTGTGCTGATGAAAAAAGAATACATATTTCCCATCCCCTCTTTTTGGAATATTTGATTTTTTTGTCTTTTTCAATTTTTTAAGAGCTTGAAACAGAATAAAAAAATGCTACGTTACAAAGGAGGAGCGAGTGTCACAAGAAAGAATACTATTTCCAAGCACAAGGAACATACTAATGCTCAGAGAAAGGAGACATGTGCAGGAAAAGGACACTCGGTGAAAATTCCTCCATGGGTCAAGGTGTCAGGTCGTAGAGGCAAGAAGTGATACAAGGCTTGCAAATAAGGCATGCTTCAAAGGTTTAGTTGAGAGAAACATGGAGTCGACATTAGGCCAAAGACGTAGAGATGCAAATGCGATTAAGAAAGGCACAATGAGACCCCTTCTATGTAATTTTTACGAGCCCAGAGAAGGTAAGCTCAATATTTTTTTCACGTTTAGAGAGTCTGAAAAAATGTAAAAGAAGACTCTAGGGAGTACCTTTTATGGAGATAGTCTAGTTGGTTCGAAAAAGGGTTAAACTTGCCACGAAAAGACGTCTATTCAAAACCATTTTAACGAGTGTGACAAAGACAAGATCACTCGACAATCTTTTCAATTTTAAGGAGTCTAAAAAGAGCTTAACTATGGACTCACAACCTTTTTATGAGTTTAGTCTCCTTATCCTAAAAAAGTATAAAAGTAACCAAGGATAAATATCTCGACGAGATGAATCTCCCGATGCGTACCTTTTTCCGCTATAATCTATAGGCTGGAAAAGGGTTAAAATCATGCCAATATATGTTCTTCTGGACCAATTTAATGAGTCTGAAGGAACAAGGTCACTCACCGATCATTTCAATTTTAGGGAGTCTGAAAAGAGCTTAACTATGGACTCTGTGGGGGTTCTTTTTCGTAAGTAATCTCCAAGGCCAGAAAAAGGTGATAAACCAAAACCAAGGAGAATGTTCCTTTTTCGAAGATTTAGTCCCTCAGGTTGGAAAAAGGGTTAAACTTACGCCTGAGAATACTTTTCTAGTGAACCGAAGTTCCTAGGGCATACCTTTATTCATTAAATTAGCCATTCGGATCGAAAAATAGGTAAACTACTCCCATACAAATGTTCCTTCAAATTTGAGTTTGGCGAGCGTGAAGGGATAAAAGATCGCTCAAAAATATTTTCATGTTCAGAGAGTCTAAAAAGGGCTTAAAGAAGACTCCAGGTGGATACTTTTCTTAGTTAATCTAGAGAATATTGAAAAGAATAAATACCGTCTCGTCAGATGTTGCTTTCGAATTTTAAAGTGAGCTTGAAAGGCAACAAAGTGTGCTCAATTGGGAGTCTTGAGGGTAAGGCCAAGAATGATGGTGCATCAAACGAATGAGGCTTAATATCGTAATCATGATAGGACTAACAAGGACTCCCGAGCCTATAGAAATTACTGACAGCACGGATTCCAAAATGCAACAAGGATCTACCTAGGGAATCCATGTACAGATAGGCTCTACCACCTAATTATGACACTTCTAGAGAAACAATGAAGGTTCTTTGTTGCACTTCGATGGGGTCGATCCTATGGAAAATCATCCCTCTTGCATTTCAATATTTCATTTGTGCATTTATTTTGGTTTTTGAGAGGGCACACTCTCCTAAAAAGAACGACCCTGCATGTATGCGGGTTGTCCAAGAACAACCCGTGTATGTACTCGGGCATAGAAAAATATTCCCTTGTACATACGCGACTATGGCCAATACAACCCGCGTACACCTTTGCAAGCTTGGAAAAAATAAAAATTTATGAGCCAACTTCCCCTATTTTTCCATGGAACAGGATGTATGTCCACTGGAGGGAGAGAGAGTATGAGGATATCGACATTTTGGTCAAAGAGGACCCTACATCAATCACCACACTAAAACAATGTCGGCTATATAAGTTATTCTAGTGTCATTTTATGAGGGCACAACCTAGATTACTTAACACTCTCATTGATTATTGGCACCCGAATGCAAAGGCATTCATTCTAGAGGGCCTATTGTAACCTAGGTTTGCATCCCCTGCCTCTCCTCTCTTTTTCCTATGCCTTCATCATTTTTTTTTTTTTTTTCCGATTGTTTAAGTTAGTTTCCCACTACTAAGCGTCTTGTCCCTTATTCTTCTTTTGAGTCTTCGCGCATTTCACTTTCGGTTTTTCTAGAAGGATAAAATACATGTCATATTTGTTTCATAATGATTGTCATCACATGCACCATTGATTGAGCTCACTGCAGGTCTACCAAGCATTTTTCTATGCACAGGAAATGTTTGTGCACACGATGCAACAATCTAGAGCAACAAATTTTGGGCTCAGACCGTGGGAACAGACAGGTTAATTTTTTACGACGAATATTCATCAGGTCACATAGATCAATGAATCTCATCCATTTAGATTCTAGAATCACGCAGGTTTTAATATCAAGTTCGAAGTACTAAGTTCCTGAAGACCCGAAGCCTCCAAAGAGACAAAGAGCCAAAGTCCCGAGAATTCGACACGTCGCTTCGGTGATTTTCCTTCAGGATTTTTTGAGCATAACATTCATAAACTCCCGAACTCCCAAAGCCCAGATTTTCGAAGAAAATCTCGACTGTTCATTTGTCACGACATGCGGCAACAGATCATTCACTTCGGGGATTTTCCTCCAGGAGGCTTTTCATGCTTCACATTTGAAACTCCTGAAGCCCAAACTTCTGAAGAGAATCTGGACTGTTCATTCATCATGACACATGCTGACATGTCATTCACTTCAGAGATTTTCCTTCGGGATTTTTTTCATGCTTCACATTTGAAACTCCCGAAGCCCGAACTTCCGAAGAGAATCTAGACTGTCCGTTCATCATGAAACGTGGCGACAGATCATTTAGTTCATAGATTTTCCTTCGGAATATTTTTTATTTTTCACATTCAAAACATTCAAAGCCCGAAGGAAACTTGCGGTGGATTGCGGGCCCAGAGGCGGTATGGATCCAAACCACCCTCAACAACTCCCGTAATCACATGCTCTAATGACATTAGATCACCGCGTTACCTCCACGTCACCTCCCCTCATCCCACTCACTACTCTCACTCCTCTCACCACCTGACACTTGTGCTGCATTAACCCCCACGCTAATCTCCATCTATGGTGGCCCACCTCTCTAGCTCAACAGTCCTTGTCGCAACTTAGATCCCCCTGAACACTCTACCTTTAATGGTGGGGGGGTGTCTGAAAAAGTGGTTTTCCCATCGCGGGCCCTACCTAATGTGGCATCTCCTCAAGAAATCGGACCCCCCACTCTCTAATCCACTTACCGCCTACCCCCCTCTCTGAGTTCCTTTCGGGTTTTTTTTCAATACCGCCCCCTCTTGCCTTTCACCACCTACTCTCCACTCACTTCCCAACCTATCTACTCCTCCTCTCCCTATGCACCACCTGTATCCTTCACTACAAATATCCAACTTTATACTCTCGATACCTCCATCGTATTCACACCTCCTCTCACTTTGACATCTGTCTTCACACGTCATATACCCTTGCATCCATTCATCCCATCTCTCTATTGGATGCTCGCCTCCACATCTCCCCTCATGCCGATGGGATGGAAACCATTCCAATGAATCTATTTCATGGGTACATATGGCAGATGACGTGGTCAATACATAGTGCGCTTGGCTTCTGAAAGCTCAAGCATAGACAAAGAGTTAAGTCTCAGTCACAGGTCGACGGAGATTAGTTCCAGAAACACTTCAACAAACTCTTCTCATGCAACTGGTTATCTCTAGTGGCCTCCAACAACTTGTAGACACACCGTCATTGAACACATAGATCTTCTCTGTCACTCCGAGGCCTATTTTTGGCCACTTAGTTCCTCTAGTACATGCATCAGTTCTGGCACAGGGACAATAGTAGTTTTATTTGATTAAGTCCAACATTTTCCTAGATTAGATGCAAGAGCGGTCTTCTGTGTGTGATAAGAACCACTGTTGTTGATTAAGTATAGTGTCTTAGTAAGGTTAATTATTTGATTTATGAACAGTTCCTTAAATTTAGGACTCAGTCCCCTAAGGCCGAGAGCCTCTGCAATTCTTTTAAATAGTTAGTTTTTGGATATTGTAAGGGTCAGATTTTTTGAGCAAAGAATAACAATACAACGGATTGGTTGGAACCGTTTTATGCATGGATTAAATCTCTCTACCTGGTGAACATAGTATTGATGACAGTGTTTTGTTCAACTCTTCATGTGTTTTCATTCTTATCTTGAATACAATTTTTTATTTGTGCAACGTACATTTCATTTCCTTTCAACTATTGTACGACATATTTTTACTGATATGCAACCCGTCAAACAACTAATGCTTTGGTGAATATTTTTTTTCTGCAACCTGTGGGAGTTATTGTGTTTTGATACATGTTTGATGTCTTGAAATGATATTTTAAGTATTGAACTTCTTGCACCAAATTATTCATTGAGTAGTTTGTTGTTTCTCTCTGTTTTCTATTATTTCACTGGTCTATCATTAGTGTGCCATCGACCAAGGAGGGCACTCATCCATAGCGTTCTTCCAACGCAACCTTGCCTTTGTATTGATAGAATAACCCTCTGACCAACCAACAAAAAGTTAAAGAAGCAATCATTCTAAACTGATAGGTGGCCTAGTTTTTCCATTTAGTAGTCAGGTGCAGACTTTAGGACCAACATCTTTTGGTGCCGTTGTTGGGGAATGAAGTAACAAAATATCTTTCCCCGGGAGAATGACAATTGATCAACTCTGACCTTTGATGGTGAACAAAAATTAGACACCAACAGACTGCCATGTTTCACCTAGCGACTTCACTGAGTAAACTCCAAAAAAGAAATACTGGTACCCAGAAAGGGATTCAACAGATCCAAATCTGAAAATAGCAAAGCCAAGAAGGCTGATTCTAACCTTGCGAATAACACAGTAGGCTCTGAACTATAAAGGAAACTAGGGGAATCCACTATAGCTAAGAGATACGCTTCCCCCCTCAAGGGAAAAGATGCACACCAAGAGAATAATTCAAACCATCATCATGAGAAACTTGAATTTGCTAGCCCTGAGAATTATAATTCCAAAGGGGCTCACACATATCCTACTCCTGATTCCACTTCAACATCCAGTCCTGCATCCAGTCCTGTATCTCCCATAAATTTGAATGTTCCTATTGTTCAAGACATGGATGTTAATAGGATGGATGTCATAATTGCTGCCAGATATGCACCCTTAGTGCTACCTGTAGTTTTACATGCACTCCCAACCACAGATTACATGAAATATCTGTCAACATATAATGACGAGGGTGAAATAATTGTTGAAGAACATCTGGTATCCTTTTATAGTTTTGCAGACAACTTTAGCATTGATTATTCAGATGTGTGGATGGGGTTGTTTGTACAAAGTTTGGTTGGGGAGGTCAGAAAATGGTTTAGGATTCTTCCTCCAGCCTCCATTGCTGATATTGAGGTGTTGGATGAAGCTTTGATAAATAAATAGGGAGATAGGAGAGATGATCTCTATTACATCACTGAATTTGGGGATCTAAAGAGAAAGAATGGTGAATCTATTTCAGACTTCACCAAGAGATTGAATATAATGTATGGTAGAATCCCAGATGAAATCAAACCAAATGAATCTTCTACCAAGATCACTTATGCTAATGCATTTGATGCAGAATTATCCCTCCTCCTAAGAGAGAGAAGTTCAACCACACTGTTGTCCATGAAGGAAGCAACCATTGAGGTTGAATCTAATATTTTGGCATCAGACAGATTGAAGACTAGATCTGATAAAGAGAAGAAAAAATAGAGAGAGGATGGCCTTGCCTCCTCTAACCTAGCTACATCAGCTCCCAAACTTGAGGAGATGACTAAGACTTGGAAGGATCTGACTTCTGAGATAGCTAAGCTAAAATGGGAATCCAAACATCCAAACAGAACCTTTCAAGGGGCTGGTAGTATAAATCAGAACTAATTCATAAGGCCTAATGATGCTCCTCAAGTAATGCAGAGAGAAAGGAGAAATGATGATGATCAAAGGGTAGTGTCCCCTTTCCAAAATAATCATATTGAGGAGATAGATGCAAACAATGATGCTATGGATGATACTGTTGTGATTTTCAATGAGACATATTATTATACCAGTCATTTAACACAGGAAGAATATGTGGTAGCACAATTTTCAAATTAATTTGATGATCAGATAGGGGAAGAGGGAGTTATTCAAGCTCAACCCAAGAATAAATACAATTTGAGGATGAGAAATGGAGCTTCCAAAGTCACTACCTCTGATCAGAGAAAA
Source organism: Picea sitchensis (assembly GCA_010110895.2). Lineage (NCBI taxonomy): Eukaryota > Viridiplantae > Streptophyta > Pinopsida > Pinales > Pinaceae > Picea > Picea sitchensis. The sequence goes on along the minus strand of SNQJ01S0201504.1, from coordinate 6,816 downwards.
TAAGAAGATGCTTCTCCCAAGCCAAATCCAAATAAAGGTATGCCATCTAAAACTCAGTCATCTCCACTATTAAAACCTCTTGCCCCTGAAACAAAGGAAGATGATAAGCCACCAACCTCATTCATCTTGGAACATGAGCTGAGCAAAATTAAGATTCTTGTCCCTTTGACAAAATTGTTAAAAAATGAACCTTTCAAGAAATCCATCATGAAATTTCTGCAACCTACTCCTTCTAGTGTATCTTCTGATGTCATTAGTCTACAGGATGAAAACCCAGCCATTACTGTGGGTCCACACATTGAGGATGGCTCTGATTCTTCTCCTCCTTTATATATATCTTTGAATGTCCATGATAAGATCCTGCACAACTATCTTATGGACTCAGGAGTCTCTCACAATGTCATGCCCAAAGTTGTTATGGAAGAACTAGGTCTGGAGATTACCAATATTTACCAAGACCTATACTCCTTTGATTCCAAGAAAGTAAAATTCATGGGATTGATAAATGATATGGTGGTTTCTCTAGCACAATTACCCATGAAGAGTGTAGTGATGTACATTGTGGTGGCCGACATCCCCCCAAAGTTTGGCATGCTCTGATCCAGAACTTGGGCTAAGAAGGTTGGAGGATCATTGCAAATGGACCTCACATATGTCACCATTCCTATGTTTAGTGGTGAGAATAGGAGGCTATACAATGAGGTAAGTTTAGCCTACATAGTCAGTGATCATCAGAACCCAAGAAATCACCCCATTTACGTTGTTGAGGATGAGATTGGTTCGTATGTTTTTCATTTAGATGACGATGAAGCTAAAATATCAGTCAGCCAACGCAGAGATCAACCAATGAATGGTAAAAAAAGCAAGGTGTGGAAGATGTATTTTGATGGATTTTCATCAAAAGACATATCTGGTGTAGGTATTCTCCTCATCTCCCCTTCAGAAGAAGTTATAACCCTCTCTTATAAGCTAGAGTTTGATACTACTAACAATATAACTGAATATGAAGCTCTGGTATTGGGATTGAGGGCTGCCAAAGGCATGGCCATTGTTTGTTTAGCAGTTTTTGGTGATTCTAAGTTGGTCATCAATCAAGTAAGGAATATATATCAAACTAAGAAACAGAGGATCAAGAAGTAGATGAATGAGGTATGGGACCTGATCGATAATTTCTTTCTAGCATTTAACCTCTCTTTCATCCCCAGAGAACAGAATCAAAAAGATAATTCTCTGGCCTTATCTGCCAGCACGTTCAGGCCTCTCATTGGCCCAAATATTAAATATCAGGTGGAAATCAAACATAGAAAAACCATACCAAACAACATAAAGCACTGGAAAGTATTTAAGGATGATTTAGAGCTGGAGAGATTTCTTCAATCCATTGATGAATTCTCCAATATCTCAATTGATCAAGAAAGTCAAGAACATGAAAATGAGAAATTAGAAGATCAACAATCATCTCATCTGCTGAAGACTATGGCTGGTCATGATATTGTGGAGTTGAATACCAATCACATTCTGAGAGGACTAGTACCATTGGAAATATTGTTCGACAACAACAATGTTTACAAAGGAACTTCCATGAAGAATCAAGAAGAGGAGGTGACATAGTGCAATATTGGGACCACTCAGAATCCCAAGATCATCAAGTTGTCCAAAGCATTGGTTGTAGAACAAAAAGACAGGTATGTCAGTCTCATTAAAAAGTTTGCTAATACTTTTGCATGGTCCTATGAATATTTGAAGACATTTGATACTGACATCATCCAACACAAGATCCCTTTAAAGATTGTCTCCAAGCCATTCAGACAGAATATTAGATAATTTAATCCCATGTTAATGTCCATAATTGAGAAAGAGCTAAAAAGAATCTTGGATGCGAAGTTTATTGTACCATTAAGGTATTCAAACTAGGTGGCCAACTTAGTACCTGTAAGGAAGAAGAGTGGGGAGATACTCTTATGTGTTGATTTCAGAAATCTAAACAAGTGTTCTTTGAGGGACAATTACCCCCTCCCCAAGATGGATCATATTTTACAGAGGGTGGTAGGTGCACACACAATTTCCTTGTTGTATGTATACTCTGGTTATAACCAGATAATAGTTTGTGAGGAAGATAAAGAAAAAACAACATTCACCACCCCATGGGGAACATTCATGTATGACAAGATGCCCTTTTGGATCATGAACACAGGGGCCACTTTTCAAAGGGCCATGGACATAGCTTTTGTGGGGGAGAAAGACAAATTTATGGACATATAATTGGATGAAATTACCATTTTTGCCAAGTCCGATGAGGAACATTTGCATCATTTGGAGTAGGTTTTCAAGAAATGCAGGAGGTATGGGATATCTCTGAATCCTAGAAAGTCTCACTTTTCCATGCCAGAAGGGAAGCTTTTGAGCCACATCATATCATCCAGAGGCATAAAAATTGATCGAAAGAGGGTTTTTTCCATTCAACAGATTGAGATTCCCATAAATAAAAAGGTTGTCCAGTCTTTTATTGGTAAGATATACTTCCTCAGATGCTTTGTGCCGAATTTTGTTGAAATTATGAAGCCTATTACTAACATGTTGAAGAAAGGTGTTGTGATAAAATGGTCTTTGGAGGATAAATCATCTTTTGAAACAATCAAGAAAGATTTATTTGAAGCACTTGTATTGGCCAACCCTGACTATACCAAAATATTTCTTCATCTTCTCCTTTTCCTCGGATGAAACAATTGCAGCTATACTGCTGCAGAAAAATGAAGAAGGGCATGAGCAACCCATAGCCTTTTTTAGCATATCCCTCCGAGATGCTGAGCTCAAGTATGATATATTAGAGAAACAATATTATGCACTGGTCAAAGCACACAAGGCCTTCAGGGTTTATGTGCTACAGTCTATCATAACGACCTTTGTTCCCAACAACAATGTCAAAGAGATTCCAGTCTAGCCAGACAATGAGGGGAAAAGAGGAAGATGGATTGCCAAACTGTTGGAGTATGACTTGCACATAAATCCCACCAAGCTGATCAAGGGGAAAGGACTGACCAAATTGCTATCAAAATCAAATTGTAAGGTGCTATAATTGCATCAGATCTTCACCCAATCAGATACACCCATCATACATCCTGGACAAGACAAATTACAGGTATTTGAAAAATATTCCTCTTCACCTTGGTATAAAAACATCATCTATTTTCTACAACATTTTGAATGTTGACCAGAGGTGAAGAAGACGAATGCCAGGTCTCTCAAATCAAAAGCTATCAAATTCTACATCTCGAACCAGAACCTGTATTGGAGAGATCCCCCTAGCATCCTGTCAAGATGCCTTGATTAAAATGAAGCTAAACAAGTCACGTCAGAGATTCACAGAGGAGTGTGCGGCAAAATCCAACACTGGAAGGCCACATCGCTCAGGATCCCAAGGGAAGGATATTACTAGCCGACCCTTTGCTATGATGTCTTTGCCACTATTAGAGCATGCAATGAATGCCAGTTGTTTTCAGAGAAGCAGAAGTTACTATCACTACCCCTGAAATCTATCAATACCAGTAGTTTATTTCAACAATGGGGGTTATACTTGATAGGAGAAATAAATCCACTCTCTAGTGGACAACATAAGTGGATCCTCACTGCCACCGACTACTTCACGAAATGGATTGACACTGTGCCCACCAGGAATTCCACTGACAAGGTAATCATGAATTTCCTGGAAACTAATATTTTTGCCAGATTTGGTTGCCCCGGTAATCTTGTAACAAACAATGCCCAAGCATTCAAGTCCAAAGCCATGATTGACTTCTGTGGTAGTCAAAACATTGCCTTGAAACTTTCCACACCCTATTACCCTTAGGGAAATGGCCTGGCAGAATCATCAAACAAGACTCTCATCAGGATCATTAAAAATTTGTTGACTGAAAGAAAAAAATCCTGGGACTCTAAACTCAAATATGCCTTATGGGCTGATAGGATCAGCACTAATAAGTCTCTAGGAGCCTCACCATTCCATCTTGTTTATGGCATAGACGCTGTTTTTCCTACTCAACTCGATATACCAGTCCTGGAATTCTTGCAGGAGGATATTGAGGAGCCCAATGACATCCAATGAAGGATCTTCCATATTTAAGAAGTTCAGCAGAAAATAGAGGCACTTGATTAGAGAACAGAGGCATACCAGAGAAAGATCAAATCAACCTTTGATAAGAAAACCAAGAAGGATATTTTTCAGGAAGGTGACCTAGTTTAGAGGTGGGATGCCATAAGGGATGAAAAGTCCAAGCACGATAAATTAGACAACCTTTGGTTTGGCCCTTTTAAGGTGATTGAAGTTCTAGACAACAACACATTCATCCTACACAATCCAGATGATACAAAGATCTTTGGAGGCCCAGTAAATGGGCGCTTCCTGAAACACTATTTTGTTTGAGGATGGGGAAAGGTCCCTCTTGGACCATAGTCACTTTCCTTTATTGTTTCTTTTGATTAGTTAGTTGTGTGTGAATAAAGACTCCATATCCCAACAAGGCACTAGGGTGTAGTTTTAACTTTTAATTCAATAAAATGCATGGCTGAGGGACAGTAACAGATACGCAGGGATGACAAACAAAAACAAGGGTAAGTGATGAAAGATAAGAGTAGTTATATAATCTCAAGGCACCGATCTAAAGTTCTTAGCACCTCACAGGGATGAGCTATCCCCATTTGGAGCCAATGTTGTAACCTAGGTCTGCATCCCCTGCCTCTCCTCTCTTTTTCCTATGCCTTCATCAATTTTTCCTTTTTATGGTTGTTTAAGTCAGTTTCCCACTACTAAGTGTCTTGGCCCTTATACGTCTTTTGAGTCTTCACGCATTTCTGTTTCTGTTTTTTTGGAAGGATAAAATACATGTCATATTTGTTTCAGAATGCTTGTCATCACGTGCACCATTGATTGAGCTCATCACAGGTCTACCAAGCATTTTTCTATGCACAAGAAATGTTCGTGCACAAGACGCAACAATCCAAAGAAACACATTTCAGGCTCAGACCATGGGAACAGACAGGTTAATTTTCTACGACGAAGATCCATCAAGTCACATAGATCAATGGCTCTCATCCATTCAGGTTCCATAATCGCGTGGGTATTAATATCAAGTTCAAAGTACTAAGTTCTGAAGACCCAAAACCTCCGAAGAGCCAAAGAGCCGAAGTCTCGAGAACCCGACATGTCGCTTTGGAAATTTTCCTTCGGGATTTTTCGAGCATAACATTCATAAACTCCTGAACTCTCGAAGCCCTAATTTTCGAAGAAAATCTGGACCGTTCGTCGATCACAACACACGACAACAAATCATTCACTTCAGGGATTTTCCTCTGGGATTTTTTTCATGCTTCACATTTAAAGCTCCTGAAGCCTGGACTTCCAAAGAGAATCTGGACCATTCATTCATCATGACACATGGCAACATATCATTCAATTTAGAGATTTTCCTACGGGAGGTTTTTCAAGCTTCACATTTGAATCTCCCAAAGCCTGGACTTCCAAAGAGAATCTCTACCATTCATTCATCATGACACATGGTGATAGATCATTCACTTGGGAGATTTTCCTACGGAAGATTTTTCATGTTTCACATTCAAAACCTCTAAAGCCCGAAAGTCTGAAGTGAATCTAGACCATTGATCCCAGGTCAATGAGAACCGTCGATCCTTACAACAGGTAAATATCACACGAATCATAGATCATAAGCATATCGATGATCATGCTTCCTTGTGGGGACGTAAACTGCTCGAGCGTTAATTTTCCTAAGAAATCCCGCAATTGGAACAATTGTATTTTTGGAAGGATACGTGGTAACTTGTGGTGGATTGTGGGCCTGAAGGCGGTTTGGATCCAAACCACCCTCAACAACTCCCGCAATCACATGATTGAATGACATCAGATCACCGCATCACCTCCACGCCACCTCCCTTCATCCTACTTACTACTCTCTCTCCTACCACCACTCGACACTTGTCCATTAACCCCCACACTGATCTCCATCGGCGGTGGTCCACCTCTCCAGATCAATAGTCCTTGTCGCAGCTCAGACCCCCTTGACCACTCTACCTTTAACGGTGGGGGGGTGTCCGAAAAAGTGGTTTTCCCATCACAGGCCCTACCTAATGTGGCGTCTCCTCAAGAACTTGGACCCCCCACTCTCTAATCCACTTACCACCTACCCCACCCTCCAAGTTCCTTCCGGGTTTTTTTTCAATACCGCCCCCTCTCATCTTTCACCACCTACTCTCCACTCACTTCCAAACCTATCTACTCCTCCTCTCCCTATGCGCCACCTATATCCTTCACTACACATTGCCAACTCCATACTCTCAATACCTTCATTGTAATCACACCTCCTCTCACTTTGACATCTTTATTCACACGTCATCTACCCTCATGTCCATTCATCCCGTCTCCTGATTGGATGCTCACCTCCACGTCTCCCCTCATGCCCGATGGGATGAAAACCATTCCATCGAAGCTATTTCATCGGTACAGATGGCAACTGACAGGTTCAATATTGAGTGCGCTTGGCTTCCGAATGCTCAGGCATAGACAAAGAGTTAAGTCTCAGTCACAGGTCGACGTAGATTAGTTCCAGAAACACTTCAACAAAATCTGCTCATGCAGTTGGTTATCTCTAGTGGCCTCCAACAACTCGCAGACACATCGTCGTTGAACAAAGAAATCTTCTCTGTCACTCAGAGGCCTATTTTTGGCCACTCAGTTCCTACAACACATGCATCAGTTCTGTCGCAGGGACAATAGTAGTTTTATTTGATTAAGTCCAACATTTTCCT
>SNQJ01S0201503.1:0-16858 GCA_010110895.2 Picea sitchensis | reverse complement strand
GTGCAAGATAAGAAAGAGGCCTACCTCGATCCAACGTTCGATGATGTTCCACCGTTGAGCACTTTGACCCAAAGCTTTATACTTGCAACCAATTCTAAACAAACAAGCAAAGCAAGTATATAGTGATAATATAAATGGGTTAGCACATCAGATAGCATAATCCATTAATAAACATTACAAACATGCCCATGGATAATAATCATATATTTTCACAATACCAATAGGACAGGAAAGGAGTATTTCTATTAATAATTGATCAGCAGAAGTGACAACATTACAGACTTTTGTGTCGGCACAATTCGAAACCAAGAAACCAAGTTCCTTCCAACTGGGTCTCCACCACTTCAATCCCCACCAAAGGCAAGCTCATAGGAAAGAGGAAATTAGGTCCTCTCAACAATAGGGAAAGAGCTTGGGGGAAGAACATTGTGTTAAGACTTGAGGGACAAAGGGATGTAGACTCAATATGAAGTAATTTCTCTAGAGTAACTTTTCTCTCAAAGTTGAATACTTTATCCTCTTTTCCATAGCTCGGAATTGTGATTTTATAGCCTTCAAAATGCAACTGAAGGGTAGAGTCAGAACATTCCAGTATATGGAAGGCCAAGGATCAGAGATCTCCTGTCCTGACATGGGAACCCAACTTCTTTTTTGTATTTTCTGGCACAAATCTCGATGTATGCAACCTGTAGTGGAGCAGCCTGCATATACGCATGTTGCATAGCATATAGGGCGTGTATATGTGAACAAAATTGTATTTTTAGCTCTGGATTCATCAAAAAGGGATGACAAGTCTGCATAGGGAAATGGAAAAAGGCCCTCTGTGCAAGATAGCAACGGTGAGGCAAATCTTGCTATAACAGATTCCCCCTAATGTGTGAAATCAGAGGAGTATCTGTGATGGCCGAAATACATTATAAATAACCCAGAAGTGGAGTGGTAGAGTACCAACTGGACGAACTCGATTACTCATTACATTCTGTACTGACTTTACATATATGGCTGCCAAGAATACAATGCAGATCCATGTGGAAAATATACCAAACAAGTGTTCATGGCCATGAATAGGAAAATACAAATGTGGTTACATGCCAAAAGTTGTCATAGTCACGAACAAGGCCTAGTGAAACCAGTCTCAAAATCAATCTGAAGATATATGTATACCATGGAGTACAATCTGATCTCCCATGATCACTGAAGTCAAATAGGTATTGGTCCAATGAAAAGGGAAGCAACAACTCAGGAAAGTTGCAGCCACATAGTGATGTCTTCAAGTCTTCTACACTATTCGCCAAGGGTGCAAGTCTACATTATGTGAATAAAGGAGTTGAGGTTGAACACAATGAGACATCATTTGATTACCAGTCATTGAGGTATACCGTTAACAAATGTGAGATAGCCTACCAATAATGAAAGTAGGTATCAAGGCACCGAGTACATTCCTACAAGTGTGAACAATGGAATTGGTGTCGAACACTTGAGGAATCCATTGATCAAGAGACATTGATGTATTCCCATCTGTCAATGGTGAGAGAGCCTTCCACTAATGACTGCAAGCCTCAAGGTACTCATAAAAATATAGGTCCCAAATCCAGAATAAATGAGTTGAATTTGATGGAAAGAGACCTGCTGAAAGGAGAGCATTAAGGCATCTCTCATTAGTCAACACAAGGAACAAAGCATGAGCTTCATAATTTGGTGGAGATTGGACGAAGAACATGTTCACAAACCAACAACCATGTGCATCTCTTGCATGTGCAAAATGCAAGCGGTACACGAAAAAGACTCTCTGAATAGCAGCCAATGATGAAAACTACTGACAAAGGCGAGGAAACCACCAATAAGGCTAATGGCATCCAAGACACTGCATGAATACCAAAGTGTGAATATATGTATTGCCATCGAACACAAGGGAAACCACCCAGTCAACGACCAATGATGAAATTTCAATTGTTGGGTTCAAGGTTACCTACCAATGATGGAAGTAGGGCTAGGGTGCGTGATAAGACCATAGTATCATGTGACTCTAAGACAAACTGAGGGTATGGTCAACATGAAAAGTCAGGAGTTCTGAGGAGTGGCCAACACAGGTTGATAGACTTCCTTTGAACAAGAGCATGAAACATATGGTAGACTCTGACAGCATAGACTCAATGATATAACTATCAGATGCAGGAGGCATTGATAATGTTCTCTATGGGGAATGGAAGAGTAACCAGTCGGTACAGAAAACTCTGTAATGAGATCAACTTCCTAAGGCCATGCTAAACCCAAAATTATGATGATGCAAGGACTCAATAACTTTGTGCTCTGTTCAAAGGCGACATGACTGCTGCCAAATATAATATAGTACTCCCTTCCCACCCATCTTTTTTTGTTTTTTCATAACAAATGAATGCTATGATACAAAGGAGGAAACGAGTGTCGCAAGCAAGAAAAACTAGTTCCAACAGTGGAATCTACCTATGCTCAATGCAAGGAAATGCATGCGAGAGATGGACACTGGGGGTGGTGTTTCCGCCAGGGTGTAGGGTGTCAAATTGCGAAGGATATAACCAAGGCTCTGCTTGGTTGAGGATGCAAAAACTGCTTAGGCAATAGTTTATAATGCAAAGCGAGAACCAGCTATAGGCTCAATACTGCAAGTAAGGGCATGAGATGCAATCACAACTTGACGCCAAAAAATGTCCTTTTATATGTCTTTTAGTCTATTCGATGTGAAAAAGGGGTAAACTTGTGCCAAGTAGACATCTTTTCAAATCCAATTTACGAGTGTGAAAATGACAAGTTCACTCGACAATCTTTTCTATTTTTGGTAACGAGTCGGAAAAGAGCTTAGCTAAGAATCATGACCTTTCAAATCCAATTTAACGAGTGTGAAAGGGACAAATCACTCGACAATATTTTTGGTTTTTAGATGAGTCAGAAAAGAGATTAAATCATACTTGTGGATGTTGTTCTAGGAAGCATGTAAAGGGGCAGGCCAAGGCTCCCGTGCAGGATTTATGTAGAATGTTAGTATCTCACAAAGAACCGACACAAGCTTGGGAAGACCCAAAGCTCTCCAAGTCAAAGAGGACAAAGTAGTAATAGAGATTATTGTCTTCGTGATATATCGGATACTGTCTCTTCCTGGAAAATACATAGGCGGAGGCATTGGATACCCCACAATACCATCCCAATAAAAGGGAACCTTGTCAATACTTGGAGGGAGAGAACTCGGGAAGAGTAAAACTCTCTCTTGTTCAGAAGGTGCAAAACTAGAAATGCTAAGGATGTGGCATAGAAGGTATAGAAATAGAACCAGAAGAGCGGGATCGACCGAAAATTGCATCGGCGCGACTGCTTCCTTAGACTTATCACTCTCCAAGAGAAGAGTGGGGTCGACCAAAAATTGCATCGACATGACCACTTCTTCAACCATTAGTTGAATAGGATGCGAGACAACAAGGTCAAGAGGTGCATCACCCCAAAAAACAGGAGTGTTGTCAGTCGAAGATTGCATCGACACAACCATTGGTTGAACATGATGTGAGACAACAAGGTCAAGAGACGCATCACCCCAAAACATAGGAGAGGTGTCGGTTGAAGATTTCATCGACACGATGACAGGTTGAACGATATGTGAGACAACAAGGTCAAAGGACGCATCAACCCCTAAAGGAAAAGAGGTGTCAGCCGAAGATTGCATCGACATGACTATTGTATCAGCCAAAGAAGGAACAGAGTTTTGTGAAACCATATATGCCTCAAAACCCGAAGGGCCCTTAGGTGAGCTCCACGCTTCTGGTATCCCAGTAGTAACGGGTCACAAATGAGTAAGGTGACTTCCTTCACACGTCCTGCAAAGGAATATAGGCTTACATCTGAGACGTCTAGGATTCTCAATCATATGAATGCTCCCAGCATGACTTGTAGTGGTTGGTGACATGCTCCCAACATGACTTGCAAAGGCTAGTAGCAAATCTCCAACATGACTAGCAGAGGTTGGTAATGGATCCCCAACATGACTAGCAGAGGTTGGTGATGGATGTGTAGTGTGACTAGCAATGACCAGACATGTTCCCTCAGCATGACTTGCAATGACTGGTTGCAGGTCTTCAACATGAATCGCAAAGGTTGTCGAACAATATCCAATATGACTAGCAGAGGTTGGTGATGTAATGCCAGTATGACACACAGTGACTGGACTTGTGCCCCTAGCATGACTCGTAGTGGTTGGTTTTAGGTATTCAACATGACTTGTAGAGGTTGTCAACCAATATCTAACATGACTAGCAAAGGTTGGTGATGTAATGCCAGTATGACACGTAGTGACTGGACTTGCGGTGATGATGATTTGAGACCAAGGTCCAAGGAAAGATTGGTTTTGAGAAATTGCAGGCTAGGAAGGATCCTGGTTTACATTCTGTCCAGCAGGACAATATCCTCCTCCATACTAATTCATAGAGGGTTGTAGGGGCATCGATACTGAGGAATCTGCTTGCGAAGAAAAAGAGAAAAGACAAGGGTTACTCATGTGAGGATATATGTTTCCCCCAGATGAAGGAACTTTGTGAAGGGGGTTGCCCATAATACAAAAACAACTTCCCCCAGATGAAACACCAGAGGAAATATGGAGGTCAGCCATGGGAAAAGTGTTCGTAGGAACCGACATGGTAGAAGAAGGATAGGTGGATGAAGTGTAATAAGTAGAATGATTGCCTATTTGGGCATTTGCTTCTTGCATAGTGGATTCGTAGGAAGGAATATTCCAACCTCCTACCATAAGAGGTGTTTGAAGGATATGACTGCCAACAAACGGAGAGGGAGAATAAGGAGGCTTCATGCCCCCAGACCCAAAACTTGTATTCGCATAAGGAGCCAAGACAGAGGATGGCAAGTGTGAAGACATGTCATACATACCATGAGAACAATGATTAGAGACCCAAGGCATTGACTGAGTACCATAATTCTGCATACCATTATAAAAGAGGACAGATTTTCCCCCATGAACATCATGGAGGGGGGTAGTAGTAAACGAGGGAGAAAAAGGAACTCCACTATCCATGATAATAAAGACTCAGCACGAAATCCTATGGTCAACTAATAATCAAAGAGTATACCAAAAAGTCAAACGAAAAAAATGCATGCAAATGGGATAAGGTGGCTGAGTGGCCTCCCTCACTAAAGAAGGTATGTCTCGTCCAAGAGGGACCTGAGACTCCCTGCTAAATATTGGAGCTAACAAAATCAGTTATAGGGGCTCTCGAGGGCTTAACAACCAGTCGGTCGAATCCCCCCAGAGAGGTAATCTTCCATAAAGGTTGTGTGATGTCCGACCTCTATATGACCCAGGGTACAAGCAGAATAACCCCTGCAAGTAACCTATGAGATACCTAAGTTAAGCAACGAATAAACCACTTTATAACCGATGCATAGGCGAGCAGTCGTAAGTCTGGATTACCATATGGGCAGGGTAGCAAAGCTCGAAACCTTGAAAGCACTGCCTCTCACAAAGGTATGGGTACTAGAAAGATCCCCAAATACGAATAAATCCACAGAAATATCTCTGATGCTAGGCGAGTATCCAGGGGTTATCCCTTCAACTAACTTCACGCGACCTCGTGATTAACTCTAGTGTGAGCAGAGCCTCCTGATCTTACCAATTATATAATGGACTTCTCAACTCCCTGCCTCAGACACATATGTTGATTTAATTTCCTTGGACAAGTTTACTCACAAAATCCTATTCCAAGGCACTAAATCCTAGACTAGTTTGTGCACCCTAAAAAATAAAATCATGACTAATCAATTTTAATTTAAAGCATAAATTTTATTGGCCGTGATTACTCAAAAAGGTATGGAAGTGAAACTCATGATGTTATGACTTTGCAAGAAAATAAATATGAATATAATGCAAAGTATATCTTTAACTTTTTCAATGAATGATATGCGTATACAAACAGTGCAATTTTCAATTTCAACTCTGCAATTCAGAAGTAAATGCAATCTTTCACTAAATGCACTATATTTTTGAGGATCCATTTGCAGTTTTGTTGGAGGCGGTAAACAGTCCCAATGTTTGTAATTTTTTGAGATTTGAATTTGTAAATAAATTTCTGAATGAATTATCAGTAAATAGGCTTTGGAGAAAGCATGTGAAAATAAAGCAAATAGTGGATAAAGTGCTTGCATGGTTTCATTGGAATTTTGATTTCACTTGATTGGCATTTTTTTCAGCGGTTAGGGTAGGTAGGTGCGAATAAGCTCAGCATGGTGAGCATTTATTTCATCATTTTTCAGTTTGGGTTTAGTTCAATTGCAGAATAAGTTGGTGGAAAAACATATTACAAGTTGCAGATCAAAGTATATGGCTTGGGAATAGCCTAATGGATAAGGCACGTGGTCTATTGTTCTTTGCTACCTCACAGGGAGGATAGCATTCCCATTGGAGCCAATTGTTAGCACCATGATTTTCATAGCTAAGGTTATAGGTTTGTCAGCAGTTTGCAAATTCATGCATGTTAGCACCAATGTTGTTTTTAGTGCTTGGCATCATCTAACATCTACAAGGGTCAGTTTCAAAAGGAAGTTTTATCATTTATTATTTCCATTTTCATTTGCAATTGTGCACTGCAAAATTCACTATGTGCTACAAAACTCATTGTGCACTGCAAAATTCATTGTGCGTTGCAAAACTCACTGCGCACTACAAAACTCACTATGTGTTGCACAACTCACTACGCACTGAAAAACTCACTACGCACTGCAAAACTCACTGTGTGCTGCAAAATCATCTGGTACACAGAAAAATCTTATTTTCATCATAAATTTTAAATGTCAATCTGGGTTCTTATGATTTTTTTTTTGGAGATGAATCATAATATCATCGACTTGCTGACCAAACATCAGCCTAACCTAGTTCGTCTTTTGGGAGAAAAGCTGAAATCATCACCTATAGGAAAGTTTGTAGTGAATCCTGAAATTGTGTTGCAAACACTAACAGTCTGATAAATCCGAGTTGTAGGAGGGTTGCCACATGTCTGAGGAGGTTTGAATGGGTTCTCAGAGAGTAGTTAGATACCAAGGGACACTTGTACCTAATATTCATCTCCACTAAAACTCCATGTAATGAGCTGGTTGCAGTTGCATTTATTCTAAAGGACAATTTCCAGGAATCAAGGGAATAGTTGGATTTATGGTTCACCACATGTCTCTAAGGCATAGAATCCAATGCATGGAGTAGGATTCGACCTCCTAGAGATATTAAGGATGGAATTTTCTATTGAAAAGGGGGAGGACTGTTGTACGAAGGATGGAGACTTGTTTATTTCTTTGAAGTTAAGGAAAATTTTTCCTTTTTCTGAAATTTGATATTCATCATGGTGTTTATGTTCAGTATGTGTTCTTGTATATCATTTCCATGACTATGTTTTTATCCTAGCATTGTTTGGGAGTAAGTGGTAGGAATTCATCCATGTTTAATGCTCCTTTCACACTGATGATGCTTGTTATGTGTAAATGGTTATTTTTACAGAATTCATCTTCATTTGATGCCTTGTTTAGGAATTAATCTTTGTCCTTTCTTCTAAAGTTGCACTGGAGATTCATCCATTGATTGATGCATGTAGTGTAGTGGGATTTCTTCTCCTTTCCATATCTCATTTCACATCATTTATTCGTTGGGCATAACACCTATTTTTCCTTAAATATGTAGGAAGAAACCAACCAACTATTAACTATAAAACATTGAAATTCAAGCCTTGACTCCATTGCCCAATGGCACATTTTCCTTGTTTGTCCTACCAACCCTTTTAAAACAAAAACAAACCTCTCCTATTGCAGAATTTGACCTTTGTTCCTTTATTGATGAAACCCTTGAGTTATTACCAGTCATTAGACATCTGAGAGAGCCCTCTCTAGTTGTATAGGTCAGAATATAATCTAACATTGGTTGAAACAATTGCCTTGGGGTTTTCTTTGATACATCCCAAAGAAATTTTCGAGTGTTAACACAGTCATCAGTATCATTGTCTATAGTCGAAGCAGAGTATATTGTAGCAACAACATGTGAGCCCATTACTATATTTTGTGATAACACAATCATCATCAATATCTCAAAGAATCCAGTGATGCACTTCAAGATGAAGCATATTTCGATCAAGTTTCATTTTATATGGTAATAGGTTGCAAAGAAGAAAATTAGAGTTGAGTATATTGGGACCAAAGAACATATTGCAAATATATTTACAAAATCACTTCCAAGGGAATATTTTTAATATCTTCACCAAAAACTCAGAGTAGTTTCTGCCTCACAATGACTTTTGAATGATTTTCTTATATGTCATAGATTTACATGAGGAAGCACCATGAAGAGCACATAGGACATTTCAGTTAGGGGGAGCAGCCCCAAGGAGAGTTCAGTCAAGGGGAGCAGCCCCGAAGGGAAGTTACCTTTTCCATTGATGTCAAAGGTGGAGAGATTAATTAGATGCATGGAGAGAAATCATAGAGGCGTGATTCCAAGGGGAGCGATGGTCATAAGGGGAGTATGAGCACCATGAATTCATTGTTGCATAAAATTGTTTCCATCAATGCCAAAGGGGGATATTGTTGATTAATTGGATTGATTTTCATTGATGTCAACCCTTGAAGCAAGTTGGTAGCAAATTTTGGTAGCCCCAAAAGTGTGGACA
This sequence comes from Picea sitchensis, assembly GCA_010110895.2. Taxonomy (NCBI): domain Eukaryota; kingdom Viridiplantae; phylum Streptophyta; class Pinopsida; order Pinales; family Pinaceae; genus Picea; species Picea sitchensis. Next base: position 8,180 of record SNQJ01S0201503.1, on the reverse strand, counting down.
AGGAACCCATGTTTATCTGAAGAATAATGTAATGAATATCAGATAATTCGCATGAAATACTATCATAAATGGATATTACATGTTGTTTTATTTCCAGTGATATGTGGTATGTCTCGTAGTTCCTCACAATTGAGGAGATATGGCTTAGTGAAGTTTGAGAACCCTCATGAGTTTTCTAGAAGCCCCTAGAAGGTCAAAGAAGTCAATTATTCTAGAAGCTCATAGAAGAATGTTACTAAGTCAAAGTGGTTGTAACTAAGAGTTAATCATGGGTAAAGTTGTTGCAATAAGAAAATAATTAAAAATAAATTAGTTGCAACAAGACGTAATGAGTTTACTATTTATGGTAAAGTGGTTGCAAGTGGGTAAAGTAGTTGAAAGTGGGTTAGCCCTAAAAGAGGGAAGTTGGGTAAAACAATTATAAGATAAACCCTAAAGGAAGCTACTTGAAGAGTATAAATAAGAGAGAAAGGGTCTCCCATTAACACCTAATTAAGAACATTGAATATATATTTTGTGAAATGTTATGAGCAAGTATTATTGATAAACCTAAAGCAATGAGTCTGAAGAAGCGATGAGAGAAGTTGTTGGAGTCGAAGGGACGAGACTGTGGGTACTGACTAGTGTAACATCCTTAGCCATCAATAGGCCTGGTAAATGCCACTACTCAGCTCTGACTTAGTTGTGATACCAAATTGTAGCATCCTCGGCCTTCCATAGAGACTGGGCAATGCCACATCTGCGGAATATTCACATATAAATATAATATGCATTAAATCAAATTAACACGTTTTAACATAGAGTTATTGTTACCATTCAAATTTAAATAGAATTAACAACAATTCATACATGCAATGGAACACATCATAACATTCCATCATTATGCAAAACATAAAATTAAGCAAATAAATTATACTTATCTTTCAACTGGAATAACACCACCAACTGCGTGCAGACCTTCCACGAACCTCCCAGCCATAGACCGCGTTGCTCATCACTCTCAGCAGTAGGTCACCCTCGAGCTAGGACTAAGCTCCACCAGGCAAGGGAATCCTAGGCTAGACAAGGTCAACATGAAGACACACAGTTTATGAGCATGGATTCTCTCCCAGGATCCACTTATGCCCACTTCTCACAGACTCTCATTCTCCACATGCATGTCCCACCCCAGGAGTATACACCTTCACTATCACACCGGGCAGTCCTTTGGGTGATAAACCTACCTTACCTTGGGCTTCAGCAACAGGTCGGACCAGAATTCTCTGAGCTCTGTGGCAGCTACAAGACCCCTTCCAGGAGTTCTTATTTCCTCTGTGCAATCTCTCACCTAGAGAGAGTCACTCATAGGCCTGATAACCCACTTCTTCAACCAAAACTACCTCTCTCACCTGGAGAGAGTGTTTCACACAAGACTAACAACCTACTTCTTCAACTCTATTCTAGCACAAGGAGGACAACTGCAAGGCTAAGCAAGGAACAGACAACGACAACAAGCCACACTCAGCCACAACATCCCACAGTTATAACACACACAACGTAGACATTTACGGAATGTTCAGGCTTCACATAAGACATGGCTCAGTCCATGTGTTTGTCATTGGTTTCAGTGTACGAGACAAGGAATCAATGCAGAGGTCGATCATAGAGAAGACAGGATAGACGATGGATCAAACCATAGGTTTTCCCACTGAGTTCAGGATGCATGACGAGGAAACAATGCAGAGGTTGATGACAGAGGTTTTGGGTTCCGACTCCTAGATGGAAGAATGGACAGAATGAACCACCTTCCCATGAGGATTTCCTTCGTTGTGCACAGGTATGCAAATGCAGACACAGAGGAAAAAATGGTTCATACATCCCCCGATCCCAACGAACTTAGGCGGAGGATGATAGAATGGGAAGCGAACCTAACAACATTGGCTTTCCTAGCTATAACTACATGCACCCAGTTTGACACCTATCTTCCTGCAGTCGCGTGCACTCCACTTAGCATATGTTCATTTTCCAAGAACTTAGGACAACACTCAACATGTCCACCTTAGCCTTCAGTAATTAATATTAAAGTATTATTCCTTTATAGGTAAGCCCCATAGCTTAGCCCCTAGGCCCAAACACTTAGCCCCCTCCCTTTCCCAGCCTTGTGGAAGCTTAGTCCCCCATCACTCTTTCTTTGTGGTCGGTCTACACGCAGCGATGTGTATACTTTTATTAATGATTTTGCATAATTAAATATACAAAACAGGCTCCTGGCCTTAGCATCCTAGGATCTCTGGCCTAATCACCACATAAGCCTCCTATCTTATTATAACTCATCTCACCAGCCTATAAAATATGTTTACAATTCATAATTACAACTGGGGCTCTACTGGGGGATATTACAATCCCCTTCCCTTATTTTTTCACTGTCCTCAGTGCAACTTGTTTGTAAATATATAATTCAAAAATTCTTCAAAATATCCAAGCTTTAGCTATTGGAATCCCATTATCCACCTGGTTCTTTACTTTTAAGTACCAATTATGGTATCCATACTGTAGCTGAAACTTAATTTCTCTATTGCATAGAGTTTCTTCAGGAAAGAATTCAACTTATTGTTCCTTGTTACATGCTTCAATTAAACCTCATTGAAAGCATCGAATGGTTGTAGATCCATGATGTTCCATCCATTGATAAAATCTCAGCAATGCTATGAATCCACAGATGTAAACACTCTGCTCGTACACCTATTCATTCAGAATCCACATTAGAACATATATGCAATATATACAGGCAATTCTAATAACATTATAACATGTATACGAATTATGAGATACATAGCATACAATGGATAAATAATTGATACTTATCTTTTGATTGAGAAGACTTCCATATCAACATGGTCTAGGCCAAGGTACCAAACCTCATCAACACTCCAACCATCCAAACCCCAACATCACTCCAACTATTGGTCTCTCATTCCCCACATGCTTGTCCCACCCCAAGAGTGTACACCTTCACTGTCACACAGTCCATCGGCTGCTACACCTCCCTTTCCTTCAGCTTCAGCAACAAGCCAGATCAAAAGTCTCAGAGCACCGTGGCTCAAGGAGTTCCAACTGCCCTTAGAGGTCTCCAAGCAGCATCTTCCTGAGCTACTCTTTGTAGACAACATTCTAACTTTTATCAACACCATCTCATTTGCATCACCTACATGTATTTATCATGAGAAAACATAAAAGAATTCATTTAGGAACTCCAACTTAGTTAAAAATGGAATTCAACTTTTTCCCCCAAAACATGAAATTCTATTTCATAATTCATCTTGGTTGTTTCCATATTATAAATGCAGCCATCCTTGTGATTTTCCACAGGCACCAAACTGCATACCATTTTCTTGCAAGACTTCATCTTGCATACTTCCAACAATTTGTCAGTATTTCCTTTACATCATAATTCAATTGCAATATGTACAAAATCTTATCAGTGGTCTTAGAATTTCCTACACTTAGAAATTCAATCACAATTACCCAACAATTACTAAACTAGAACAACTCGCCATTCTATGCATATGCATGTTCACAATAATATCTGTAAGTTCATTACTTCTTTTTCTAAACAAGAAAATTTCATGTAGTCAATACTCATGTGACTACTTGACTTGCAACTTTCCTGTTGCAATGTCTAACACCTCCCTAAAATGTCCTCAACTTCATGAGTTAACAACATTTCAGCTGTTAGTAACAATTATTTCCATGCAATAATATATATTCATGTACTTACAAAACACATTCAACCATTGCATTTAGTATACAATTCTATCACTTACTATGCATGAGTGCAATTCTCAATGCATTCTTATTCAGTGCACCCTGCATTGAATTACATAATGCTCTTTATCTCAGCCATGTATCTCACCATCCATAAGTTGGAATTTTGGCCAATGTGTTGACACATTCTCCACACACTTCCTATTGTCTTCCCAATTAATTGGATGCCTTCCTTTTCAACCTAAACACTACACCAAGAATATAATTGTGTGGTGTTCATTAGTGTTAGAAAAAGGGTTGTAGCCCAAGTTTTATTTAAAAGTAGGAATATTTTAGTACCTGTGTGGCACATAACCTTTCCATATCCAACCAGGTCCTGGTCTCATACATGACTAGCTTACTAGCATTTATTCCTAAAACCAATTCTTATGTTTAATTCTTTGGTTATTACCCCATAGCCAAATTAACATGACATTCTACTATGCCAGTGTGTGAATTTAGAAGATAAAAAGATTGAATTAATACAAGCCTCCAGTGGTATGCTTCAATAATATAATCATGTGATTTTATAAAATAACTCTAGCTAAGGAAATTCTTACCAAAATTTCCTTTCAGCAATTATGCAAAAAGAGTGATAAAAACTCATACCTGCATGACTACCATTAATAAATTTTTATACTACCTGAATATCTGATGGCAGTAGAAGCTTTCATGCTTCTTTTATCAAACTTTTAACCAACACTTCAGCCCTCTGTTGCTTCCTTCCTTATGCAACAACATCACCAACAACACTTGCAAACATGCAAGCATTCTTTCCTCTGGCTAACCCAACGAGCCATAACATACTTGCTGCCACAAAAATTGCAGCAACTTCTTTCTCCCTATAAAAGTTTTTCTTGTTGATCCCAGAAGTATTCAATTATGTCTGGATTCCTGAATCTTCTTGTGCTCCCACTATGATCATTATGCATGATTATTCCTACCCTGAGCACTTTCGACGTAGTGCCCCAACCTCAGCGGGGTCTGCTGACCTCCCGGTCAATGGATATTCAACTCTAGGAGTTGGGGAAGCTCTTCGGGTCCCTACTAGAACCTCCACGAAACAAATCCATAGGCCTTGTGTGAAACCTCACCTATGAGAACTAGTGATAGGCGCAAGATTCCTCTACGTGACCACCAACTATGACCACGTGCCTATCCAAAAGGTGTTTTTGGATTTCGCATACTGAGTGTTTCAATATGAGTCACCTTCGACTCTCTCTATCCCCGAAATATGAAATAAGAGTCTAGAGCGTGCTAGCTCTTCTCTTAACTTCCACCAGCGTGACCTCTAGCTATGAACTAGGGCCCAGCTTCCGATAGATACAGGACTCTACCCTTCGTGAACTTTGAGGATTAGCTCTCCTCCTTTCCCCTGAGGTCCAAAGTCCCGAACCCCGTTCACCTCAGATCAATGGTCCACAACTTTTTGAGTTCAATGGTCCAGATCAATTCCTCATGAATCAGCAATTCGTGTTTCGAGGTTTCAAAAAATAGTTTCCCACTTTTCTTCCAATCTCTAGTTTTCTGAAATCCATGTGAGTCAGATCCAATGACTCACAGCTCCTCGTAATCCAATGATGTGTATCCTTTCTCATGAATCAGGACTTCATGGTTCGCGAAATCAGAAAACCGTTCTCTTCCCCTTTCCAACTTACAACTTCACGAAATTCGAGTGTGTCAAATCAACGACTCAGACTCGCAGTGATTCAATGGTCTAGATCTCTCCTCGCGAATCAGATGTTTGCGTTTTGGTATTTTCGAGAGAAACTTCCTCTATTCTCCCAACTCTTGATTTTTGATTTCCCGATGAAAGGAATCAACTGTTCGATCTTCCTTGAGATCGACGGTTCTCTACCTCTCATGATATTTCAAGCGTTGAATGACTCCCAGCGTTATCCTCCTCGCAGTTTCTTTTGATCTAACGATGCACGGCTATCAGTGCTTCTCCCTCCAAGGATTTCTACCATTCGTTTAGGTTCTCAATGACTTCTTGCCAAATATCTTGGCATCAATTCTTATGGACTTGACTTCCTCCCTAACTTGAAGGATTTCGAATATTTCGAAGACTTCGACGATGTTTTCTCTCCCAAGCTTCTGTTAATGAAATTTTAACTTCACCCTAGCGCACACTTGCACTCTGCATGCAAACTTGCATTGTTTCTCCCTGATCTATTAACGTACTCAGTCTCAAAGGGACTCGACCCTTCTACGTCTTCCAAAATTCTTTCTGGTGCCCTCCTCTCACACTCTATGCTCGTCTTCTTGATCCCTTCGAACTTAAAACAAGTTACCTCTATATGCACTTGTTATAGCAAGATTTTCCTCACCATTGTTATCTTGCACAGAGGGCCTTTTTCCATTTCCCTATGCAGACTTATCAACCCCTTGTTGATAAATCCAAAGCCAAAAATATATATTTTTCCACATATACGCTCCCTAACTGCTTTGCAAGATGTGTATACGCTTGTTGCTCCACTACAGCTCACGTATATCGGGATTTGTGCTAGAAAATACAAAATGAGGTCGGGTTTCCATGTCACAACAAAAGATCTCTGATCTTTGGCCTTCCATATACTTGAAATGTTCCGACTCGGCCCTTCAGTTACATTATGGAGGCTATAAGAGAACACTTTCTAGCTATGGAAAAAGAGGAGAAAGAATTAAACTTTGAGAGCAAAGTTACTCTGGAGAAATTACTTCATATTGAGTCTGCATCCCTTTGTCCCTCAAGTCTGAACACAGTGTTCAGCCCCCAAGCTCTTTCCTTATTGTCGAGAGGACCTCATTACCTCTTTACTATGAGCATGCCTTTGGTGGAGGATTGAAGTGGTGGAGACCTAGTTGGAAGGAACTTGGTTTCCTGGTTTCAAACCGTGCCAACATGGAAGTCTGTAATGTTGATACTTCTATTGATCAATTATTAATAGAAATACTCCTTTCCTGTCCTATCGATATCTTGCAAATATATGATTATTGTCCATGGGAATGTTTGTAATGTTTATTAATGGATTGTACTATCTAATGTGCTAACTCATTTTATACATTCTCACTATATACTTGCATGGCTTGTTTGTTGAGAACTTCTTGCGGGTGTAAAGCTTTGGGTCAAAGTGCTCAATGGTGGAACGACATCAAACGATTGGATCGAGGTAGGATTCTTCCTCATATTGGACATTTGTTTATATAGAACATGTTGGAATTGAATTGATTTCTACATTCATACCTACCTGTTGTGGTTTACCCTTGGCCATAGAGAGTTTTTCCCTTGTAACAGAATTGGCAACTCCACTGGGGATAGATCTTCCTTATAAGGGTTGAAGTAGTTTTCCTTCTTGCATTGCTCTTTTTCCTTTGTGTTTCTTGTCGTATCACAGTTGGACAAAATCTGTTCACTTTAGGTTTGATGTTTTCATCCTTTTACCCTTGCTTAGCCTTGTTTTAAAAGATATACGCCCTTTTTTCCCTGACAGTCGTGTATACACACTTTATGTCCCACTGCAAGAGGTGTATATACGCCCTTTTCTCTTGAAAATTCATGTATACCACTTCCCCTTGCTTGCTTGCTTGGTTTAGTGACTGTTGGGTAGGTTTTGAGGATCATTGAGCCTTCTTAGGTCTCTGTGGTGCCTGTTGAGATTATCTGGGATGACAGGAAACCTTTTTGGAGTTGAATTTTTGGGCGGTGTCTTTCTCTTTGTTTTTCATTTTTGATTTGTCCTTGGTAGTTGGGTTATCTGTTTAGCTGCTTGGTATTATGCTTGAGTGACTACTTTTACACATAGTAGAAGTTATATATCAATTCTCTTATTAGTCCATGCATTTTCTTTTTAATACATTGAAAAGAAAAAAAAAATAGGTATTTTGCATTGGTTGGTATTTTTGTCTGGAACCTTTATCATTAGCTTAGCACATTTAGCGAAAGATTCCATTTTACTTCTGAGTTGCAAAGTTAAAATTGAAGATTGCACTATTTTTATTTAGCATATCATTCACTGAAAATTTAAAGTTAGGCTTTGAATTATATCTATTTTTATTTTCATGCAGAGTCATCACACCATGAGTTTCATTCCATACCTTTTTGAGTAATCACGGCCAATAAAATTTACGCTTTAAATTAAAATTGATTAGTAACGATTTTATTGTTTAGGATACACAAAATATCCTAGGATTTAGTGCCTTGGAATAGGATTTTGTGAGTAAACTTCTCCAAGGAAATTAAATCAATATATGTGTCTGAGACAGGGAATTAAGAAATCCATTGTATAATTGGTAATTGTTGGATCATGTTGTCATTGATGCCAATGGGTTGACTGATTGATGTCAAGTGATTGATAGATGTAAAAGGATTGATTGATTGATGATTGATGTAATATAATATGTATTTTCCTTGATGA
>SNQJ01S0201502.1:0-16858 GCA_010110895.2 Picea sitchensis | reverse complement strand
TAAATCTGAGTATAGAATGTCTCAAATAACTATGTAAAGCTCCAATGTATTTGAGTAAAGTTTCTTGAGAAGACAAATCTACTCCCAAAACCAAATCTCTTCTCCTAAATTCTTGAGTAAAGCTTTGCACATTCTGTCCTTTAACTTGTCTAAAATTTTGCCATTCCATAGTAGCCTTTTGCTTATATGCCAATGGATAAAATTGTCTTTTAATTGCTACAATAAAATCATTCCAAGAGATTAAAATTTTACCATGCTTCTTCATGTCCTCCTGAGTCTTGGATTCCCACAAAATGAGTGCTTCACTATCCAATCTTAAAGAAGCAAGCTGAATTTTGGTTTCATCATCTTGAATTTTTTGTATCCTACAATATACTTCAATCTGACGTATCCAATTATCTAATTTCCCAGCATTAACTTCTCCATTGTATATTGGCAATTCAAATTTAATATCAAGCTTTAATGAAGGAATTTGGGAAGGATTTTTACCATGTCTTCTTGGAGAATTTGGAAGAGGTCTTGAATTGGTAGAAGAAGAAGAAGAAGATGGAGGAGAGGGTGGTGGAGAAGCACCATTCCCTCCATTTCCATTTGGATTTTTATCACCACTCTCCCCCTTATGCTTTGAAGGGTTGGAGCCTTCACCTTGCCATCCTGCATTCCTTTCCATCAATATCTTCATCATCTCTCTCATTTCCATGACAACCTTTCTGAGATCTTCATCTTCTGCAGGAACATGTTCATGACTTTCTTCATGAGCCATACTTGGTGAATGATTGAATTTGTGAAGGAGTTTTACCGTCCCTTTGGAGAAATTAAGAGGTCTTGAATTGGTAGAAGAAGAAGATGGAGGAGAGGGGTGGTGGAGAAGCACCATTCCTCCATTTCCACCTGGAGTCTTGCCACCAATCGCTTCCTTTATGCTTTGTAAGGGTTGGAGCCTTCACCTTGTAACAATGCATTCCTTTCCATCAAGATCTTCATCATCTCTCTCATCTCCATGACAACCTTTATGAGATCTTCATCTTCCGCAGGAACACATTCATGACTTTCTTCATGAGCCATACTTGGTGAATGCCTCCCTTGAAACTTGCGGTGATTGTATATGCTTCCTCCTTGAAGGATGAGAACTTGGCTCCACAATTTGACCTTATCCTCTTGTGAGTTTCAACCTTGTGAGCATCAGAAACAAAACACTTGCAAAATAATCAAGTCTTCAAAAACCAATGCTCTAATACCAACTTGATCTAAAAATGAAGAAGACTTGAAATCTTGAAAATATTTGCAAGTAAAGTTTATGTGTTAAAAGCAAATGGATCAACTTTGCAACACATAATTAATAGGATTTAATCATTTAAGACACAATAAACAACAACATAATCAAAGAACATAAGCACATAAACACAGCAAGTGATAAAGGAGTTCACCCCTCTCTTGGGCTACATCTCCTGGTCCAGCTTCCAATGGATCATTATTATTAATTGCTCAAAGTTCTCAAAAATGTGTTTTACAATGCTCAAACTGACCAACAGACTGCTCCAATGGCTTCAGAGCATCCAAAAACCCCTATCTGGGCTTTTTCAGCACCTCGTTTGGCCAAAAAACGAAGAAGTTAGGCTTCTTGGAAGTCCCCTCTTCAAGCTTGTTGTCTTTGCATCTACAAATCACACCCTTGTTCATGCAACCTAGCACACACACAATTTAAAGTGTGAAAACCCGGCACCAAACGCAATCGTGCTAACGATGCAAACTATAGGACGGTTATGGGCGTGCCAGCCCCTAACCGCCTAGCTCTCAGGCACAATAGGGTCATATGACCTCGCACAATAAGAAAAAGGGCTAACCATTTAAACCATGCCAATTGTTTGCAAACCCCCACACTCTTGGTTGTGGTCACATGGCGTAACACAAAGGACCACGGTGCACATTTTTAAAACCCCCCGCACGCGCCAACGGTGGGTATGGACATATGTAATATGAGTGTGACCGGGGCTAGGGCTCCGTTCATAACATAAAACTCCCACACGATATGGTATGGTTACATGTAATAAAAAATACAACCACGGGTCGGGGCTAAGCCCTGGCCCGAGCCCCCGCCAAATGCAACATAAACCAAACTTTAATATATATCAATTCATATATACAACAAGGAACAAATGGTGGTACGTTGATCGGGCAGACTTTGTGAAAGCTTTACATGGTGGGGAGGTCTAGGGTTCGACCCCCACGGACCCCATAAATTTAAAATAACAAATCAATAGCCAATAAAGAGGTGCCACATGGCAGCCCATGACTGGGCCATGTGGCACCTTACCATTGACCAAAAAGATGCCACATGTCACATTCCAATTTGACCACATCTGCCAATACAAAATTGCCACATCATCACATGCCACATTAGCATACAGTCGTATGACCCTGCCACGTCAGCCTGTACAGACTGTACAGTCAGCGTCCCTTTTTTACCTATTTGACGATTCGAACAGATCGTGATATCTCTCGCTCCCGACGTCCGTTTGAGACGAAACGAGTTGCGTTGGGTTTGCAATGACAAGGCCTACGTTCTCGTCTGGTTTGAAGCGATTCCGAGAACTTTGAATGTTTGAGCAAAATTTGATCCCCTGATCAACTTTCCCCTGATTCCAACCCGGAAAGGTGATCTGGACCTACATTTCATCTTCTAGGTTTGAAAATTACTTAAAATGAAAACTCCTAAAAGAGTAGTATCTACCTGCAAATCCTTCATTCAAGTACTGGTTTATTGACTAGGTACTTCAATGCAGAGTGGTTAGTAAAAAACTTGAAATGAGAGCCTAACAAATAGTGTCTAAACTTTTGTAATGCATAAATCATAGCTAGACCTTCCCTTTCGATGGTTGTGTAGTTTTGTTCAGCTTGCAAAATATTTCTACTGGAAAAATGGATAGGGTGGTCCATATTTCTTTCCCCTAGTTGTGCTAAGATGGCTCCAAGGGCGGTGCTTGATGCATCCACATGTACATGGAATTCAATTTCCCAATTGAGGAATTTCAATATAGATGCAGTTCTTAGTTTTTCTTTGAGTATGTCGAATAATTTTTCACATTTTGGTGTCCACTGAAATGTTTCAAACCTCTTCAACAATTTTTCTAGAGGTGCGGTGATAGTTTCATATATTTTGATGAACCTGCGATAATATCCAATATGTTCCAGTGTAGAGTGCAACAGTTTAACACTTTTAGGTGGTAGCATGTTCAGAATGACCGCAACTTTAGTTGGGTCTACCAGGACTCCTTCCCGGCATACAATATGTCCTATCATATTTCCATGTGGTATGCAAAAGATGCACTTCCTTAGGTTCATAGATATCTGCAGTTTGTGACATCTATCAAACATTAACCAAAGTATCCCTACATGTTCCTTTAACATGTTGTATATTGTACAATCATCCATGTAGACCTCTACAAACTTGTGGATGAACTCTCAAAATGTTTCTATCATGATTCAAGAGAATATTGCAGGGGAATTATTTAATCCAAAGGGAATTACATTGTATGCAAATGTCCTTCATTCAGTTATGAATGTGTCCTTATTCTGGTATTCCTCTACAATTCTAACTTGGTGAAATCTTCAGAATTCGTCTGTAAATGAATAAGATTATTTTCCCACAACTTGATATAACACTTCGTCACTAAATGTTGTTGGAAACGGATCGTGCACACATGTAAAATTTAGACTTATGTAGTCCACACAGACACGAATGTATTTTGTATCCTTCTTTCTCTTGATAACAATGGGGCTAACCCACTCTTCTTCTTCGATCGGAAAAATAAGTCATGCCTCAAGCCTTTTTTCTACTTCCTTCTTGACCTTCTCTTATATTTTATGATTAAGGAAGTGTGGTCTGTGCTTCATAGTTTTTGAGTCAAGTTTTAACTTGATTTTGATTTCTCCCATGGCTCATTTTATACCTTTCAGTTATGAGAATGTTTTTGGGAACAAGTCTTCATACTCCCGCAACAAGATGTAGACTTCATTCATAGTTTTCTCATCCTCATAATCTCCTATGGAATCTATATTAGGATGCTTTGTACTCCCTATATTAAATTTCCACAACTTTAGTGGATGGTTATAGGAGCTACAGGTGTGACTAGGTATGGTATCACGGATCTCTCTACTATCTTCCATTTCTTTAATAGTTAAGTTTCTAAGTTATTCTAAGTCATCGGGTTTTTCCACGTCTTTATCAATTTTGTAGAAATCTATAGGTATCTTATCATATTTTTTACTCAGACTAGACTGAAGTAATTGAACATGGTCAACACATACTACTGCGCTTGGTCTTTGTTTGCAAATGTCAGCAAAAATAATTTCTTGGATTCTTTGAAGGATTGTGTTGAGCTCAGGGTATATACTTGTAAAAAAGAAGTCCTTGCAAAACTGGTCTTTCAAGGTTTTCCAACAACTTTTTTGTCTTTTGGTCTCTTCATGTATGTACTAGGATTTTTGGATTGGACCCAGCAAGTGGAGAAATTCTCAAACCCATAGGTGAGAGGGTACTTCTGCAACTTGCCATTGTTTTAAATAGTGCTCAATATGTACTTTGGGGAAAGACTGTCCATCGAATAGTTGCACATCTTGAAAATCTATATCCATCTCTTCTTTCATCTAATCCCTACTTTGTAATTGACATAGAATGGATTGTTTCATGTCTTCCCACTCCATAATCAAGGCTCTATGAGTGGCCCACCATCTAGCAGGGGTATTCTGCAAGGCTAAGTCAAAAAATGATATCCTTTGATCCGTTGTTATTTTCTCTTCAATGTTGGTAAGAAAATTGTCTACCTCTGAGGTACCATCATATATTGGGTGTTCCCTGGCCTCATTTCCAATCCATCTAGTTGCTATGAAAATTGTGCATCATCTTGATAATTATTCGTATGAGCCTTGTTTCCAACTGTCAAATGTTAATTCTCAATCCTTGTCAACAGACCGTATGATTTTCCAAATTACTGATCCATCTGTAGTGGGATTTATATAATCCAGTCTCATTCCTTGTTATGGTGTATAATTGGTCAAGAACATCTGATTTCAAATTGTTTTCCACTGGCTCATTGTATCTAGGCCCTAAATATGGATCTAAGGGTTGAAAAACTTTTATCCCATCTGCTTCAAACGTCATGGTGTCCTTATTTAGATCAATTATAGCATAGTTTTCATATGCCCAATCAATTCCGAGTAGAGCGTGGTAGGGATCCTTGTCTCCCATGATTTCAATTACCTCAAAATCGGTTGTGGTTTTAACTCCCGCAACATCTATTTCTACATTTTCCATCCTTCCTACTGGGAAAATACAATATTTGTTTTCCATTCTTAACTGGATTGGGTAATACACTAACTAAGGTTTTCCCAAAGCTTCCCAGGTATTTTTTGGTAGGATGTTGACATTGGATCCCAAATCTAGCATGACATCTTTAATTTAAAAATCATCTAGCTAGGCTTCTATCCTAAATTATTTTCTTGTTCACACCTTTCTTCTTTGTATTCTCTAGATACTCTTCTCAGGGAGGTTGGTCATTATGATGGCTTTTGGGGTTCCCTCATTTCCTAGTATTAGGTACAAGGTGTTGCACAAATTCTCTGTAAGTTGTTCATCCCCAAGGATATCAAAGAACAATTGAAACCATAGATTCATTATGTTTTGAGACTTCCCAGGGTGTCTCTTTGGAATTAAAGAGTTTCTAGGTGTCGGTGATGAGGTAGGGGCTTGCACAATTTTAGGTTGAAAGGTGACTTCAGGGGAATTCTCCACTATTTCAGAAGTAGAGATACTCTTAAATATTTATATTGCATCTTTGAAGAACATTTTTTGTTTCAAAGGGTCATACATGTCATCCTTGGGAGTTGATTTATGAATCTTGGGTTGATTGTCTGCATTTGGCCCAGTTTTTTCTCCGCGAGTAATGATGTTGATCTTAGGTAGTTGTCCCTCAATTTTATTTTTCAATTCTGAGCCTATGAAATTACCTCCTTTTTTACGAACCAGATCTTCCCATTTCACGATCAGTTATGGGTAGTCTTTGATTGCATGTTTGTTAGTTTTGTAATGAGAGCACCATGGTCGTCTTGGGTGAGAGCAGTCTTTGGCCATGTGACCTTGTTCATTACAGTTGTAACATCTGCCTAGCCCTCTTCCCCCATTTATTCCTCCTCCGAATCCACCCCCACTCCCACCTCCCTAGCCTCTTCCAATTCCTTGGGGGGGTTCGTTTATTCTAAATGTTGTCTGATCTAATTTGTCAGAAATCACATCCAATGCTCTACATTGATTTGTAGCATGTGTTGTAGATTCTTAGAACTCGCAATGTATGGTATTGGGTGTAGTCATATACTTTTTCATGATAGGATACTTCCTCGATGCATTCCCATGTGTCTAAAAAATATAACAATATTTGGCTAGCTGAGATGTTTGAGTGCATGGAAAGGCATGGTATAGAACTGGTGCATGGAATGGTAGAGTCGCAGATACTTGCACAACTCCTCCTGTTGGTATTGAAGAGGGTCCCATCACATTTTGATGATGTCCCATTCCCCTTATTGGCAGACATTCATTTTCTAGATGCCCCTTTGTGTAGCATCCTATGCACCAAACTTGAGGTCATCCTGGTCTTGGTATAGTTAATTTCTGAATATTATCCATTAGTGTCGATATTTTTCCCTAGAGTTGTGACAAGTTTGCATACACTAGAGGTTTGGTCACTCTGAGACTCCTCGGATATCCTTCCATGGATTTGATCTTCATTGACTATTCCAAGGTGTCTGTTAAGGTGGTGATCTATTGTTCAGTTAGAGGAATTCTCGTCATAGGTAGTTGTAACACACCCACGATGCGGCAAAAAAAAAAATGTATCCTCCTTACAGGAACAAATCCTCTTTCTCTCTACGAATTCATATTTGGAAAGTTTGGGACTCAGCCCGAGCCTCTGGTAAATATTCTCTTATTCTAAACCAAACGAGAATTTGAGACCATGATAGTCTCACCTCTAAATCAAACACATGAACTTTCGGCCTCTGGTGCAAGTCTTATGGTACCCATGACCTTCTCCTTCATGCTTCAGTGAAGTCTTGGAGTTGGAATTAGCCCCTTTTACCTTGGCCTCTCCTCAAATGTGACCTTTGCAATGACCATGCGATTGCGAGCGCAACCACAAGCGATTTAGGGTCAAACTACTTTTGGGCCTGCAATCCTCCTCAAATCTCCATGTGTCCTCCTGATGAACCATGGTTTGGATTACGGCCCACCCTATATATTTTAAACTTTGTGCAACTCCTATCCCCACAATGCTACGAGATCATTGATCTCGTGATCTTGACGATACTGTCTAAATAGACGGTTCAGATCTGCACCTCTCAAATCTATAAACTAGATCTATCCCTCCTAGATCAATGACTGTGATCTCTTCACAATTCTGAACTTTGGGGTTTTGAAATCTCAAACCTTGCTTCTTTCGTACTTCAACCTTTTGGAGATGACGATCTATAGACACCTTTCCTACTCGATCAATGATCTTTATTCCACTTTGGGTGTTTGACAATTCAACCCAAATCAACAGTCCTCCAACCCTCTTCTCGTTCGATGGTCGATATCTCATTCGGGTCTCGAACTTCTGAGATCTCAAATATCAAACATTTTCCCCAATGAATTTTATCCGAAGGATACGATCCTCTGATGTGTGTCCTCCTGATCTTATGATCGAGGATTACTTCGGGTATTCACCCAGAGCTCACAGATTTGTGCCACGTGTCCTCTGAATCCAATGGCTATGAATCACTTTGGGACTTTACCTGGAGTTCACTTATTTTCACCATGTGTCCTACAAATCCAACGGTTATGAATCACTTCGGGACTTTACCCAGATTTCACGAATTCATGCCATGTCTCCCTTAGATCTGTTGGTCCAGGTTCACTTTGGGTCTTCGGGGCTAAAAAAATATCAGTTCTCAAACTGAAATCCCACTACAATCTTCCTAGAGCTCTTGATATGTTGACAAGTGTCCCCATACCAATCAATGGCTCATATCTCTTCGGCTCTTGGGGCTTCAAGTGTTTCAAGACTTTGACCTTCACCTTCCTCTGGATCTTCCGACCTATCGACATGTGTCCTCCTGGATCCAACAATCTAGATTTTATCTGGCCCTTCGGCTCTCCACTCTTTGGGAATATCAAGTTTCAAACTTACCTCCTCCAGACTCATGGTATCTGATGGCTTAGATCCACTCTAGCGATATGACACTTGAAGTTTACCCTAAACAATATGACAGCTCAAATCTGTTCCTGCGATCGGATGACTGAGATTCTACCTCAGGTTTCCATCTCTTCGGGCTTAAAAAAATTTGAGTCTCAAACCTTGACAGGTTCTCTCTCTTTTGCATGCTAACTTTAAGACTCGTACACCTTCCTTGGATTCGATGATTGTTAATCCTTTTCACAGTGATCCAATGACCACTGTTGCTCCTCCTTCTACGCTTCTGATTTCTACTGCTTGGAAAAATTTTCAGTCTTCAATGATTTCAAACTATTTCTCCTCCTACAGGTCCCACTCTTGGATCTCGTCAACACTTATGATGATTTCTATCCCTTTTGAGCTTACGAACTTGAAACAAGTTCTCCTCTCGGACCTCATATGTGCTTCTGAGAAGTGCTTAACTCTTCTGAGCTTGGTTCTTAGGGGACATCGAGTTCCCACATACTCCTTGAGTTAATATACTCATGTCAGATCAACGGTTCATGAAATTCCTTGATCCAACAATTCAGATCACATCACAACTTTGGGTTTCTGAAGTTTAGTCATGCCAACATGCGATTCTCCCTATGTGCAGACTCCGATATTGCCAATATGACATCCAAGGAGGGCCCCGATAGATCCTTGGATATACAGTCCAGATTTCATCACTGCTTTGATTTTTGGAGGATCCATCCCCTTCATGATGATTACCAACATTCATCTATCTTGTGAATACTAAAGGAGTCGAGGCGTTAATGTCTGCGCTCCTCCTTCAAATATAATGGTCGTGACAGACCTCAGATCCTCCCAAACAGATCTCATCCATTCATCTTCTAAATGAAAGGATATTCCCTTTCAATACTTGAGTCTTTCTATCCTTCCTGATCTTCGTCAGTTATGAAGGATTAAGAGTGTTGTGCTCTTTCTCCTGGGCTTAAAACTTAGAAGGGTCTTCTACACTACTCTTGTGCTCCTTCATCAAGTTTATAACTTAAGTGGTTCTCGGTCTCTTCTTGCCTCGTAGAGAGCCTATTCATATATTCACTACCTCTCCTAATATTAACAGAATTTGTCCTCCAAGAGAATCAGAATGACGATGAGGGTCGACCAACATACATGAAACTATGCCCACATTCGATGAACTCACATTTTGTGGCTTCAGCTTAAGCTACCACAATACGCAAGCACATACGAGTATAAAAACATGTCCAATTCATGTAATTTCCTACTTTCCTAGTTACACAATTAAGAAAACACAAAAGAAGGAATACATTATAAATCATTAAGCAAACATAACCATCCCTGCAACATTCATGGGATATCCAACCTTAACTCACAGTGCCACTTAAATAAACAAGATATGTGATTACTTATCTATTACAGGTGGTAGCCAACTAACTAAATGTGGGTGTTCATCCTTCCACCCTACCATAGGCTCATAGGAATTCATTCTTATCACTTTGGCAACCCCCGTGCCAAGCCATGATATCACCAGGAACTCTCACAGTTCTCAAGGATTTTTTCTATGTTCATCTTTTGCTCGGGTTCTGTTCTCTGCAACTTTCAGAGATTTATCTCCGTTATGGCCTCAACGAGGTTTATCAAATGCTCACTCAGCATCAATCTCACGGCCTTCTATTCATTATCCCTCTGGAGAGCTCCATGCATTTCCCTTATGAGCTTGTGCTCTCATCTCGTGTCTCCTATCTGGTTGTCTGTGTGTATCTATCTTACCTTCCTTCTTTTGGAAGGTTCCCGACCCATCACGTTCCTTCTGTCATAAGGACGCTTGGGTCTGTAGGCCTCTATGGTACTTTGGGCTGACATTTTGCAACTAGACCATGCTCCCATTCATGGGGATGGTTGATAATTCAACCACTGGTCCTTTCTTCATTAACCGATTTCTCTCCTTGGGATCTGAAGGAGGTTTATCATCCTCATCAAGGGAAATTTGGGGTTATTTGATATAATGAACCCTCTCATATAGTTTTCACATTCTTCCTCTAGTGATATCATGGCCAGTACTTTCAAGGCTTCACCCCCACAGTCAGTTATTGGCATCTCAAACAATAATACATTTACATTGTCCACATGCCTTAGCATGGTAATTCCTATTTTATGATTAATTACAAATTAGGGGAAACATGGATATTACAGTAGTAATCCTTGGATGTACCATTCCCTTCGGTGATCTTCGTGAATTGGTTGTGCTAACCTCCCAATAGCGTCTGTAAATTTTTGGATGTACTCCCAGGCAGATTCTCCTTCCCTTTGTTGAATATCCCGCAACTGAGAGAGAGATTATTGTTCTGACTGAGGTAGTTTGAATTTGGAGATGAACTTCAAACGAACTTGGGAAAGGGTGAAAGCTTGTCCTTGCACCCCTTGCTCAATAGCCTTCATGTGTCACTTGAGAGAATGACCGCTCAAGGTAGTATGAAATTATACTAACTTGTTTGCATCGAGAGTCATTATGGATCTCTAGATGGCTTCACATAGGAACCAATGTTTCTCTACATCCTCATCCCCTTTACCCCGGAATTTTTGGAATCGGGCGATCGAGCCTCCCATATTTCCAGCCATTTTGGGTCTTACTGTTCCTATTAAAATAAAACCTAACATCCCTGGTTGCAATATGTCGGGGGATCTCAATATCCTCCCAGTGTTTACACTTACATATTGTGATTCACTAGATGGATGTGATGGAATAGAAATAGCATAAGTATTTGGTATAGATATTACCATGGATATAGAGGGCACCTGGGGAATAGGTGATTCAGGGTTGGTTCCACTAACTTCTAGGTGGGTTTCTTTGATTTGGGGGTCTCGTTTTCTTCCTATGGAGAAGCCTTCTCAGCCTGATTCCTTATATTTCCTGATATTGGGGTCGAATCTTCTCGGTCTTCTGCAATATCCATACCTGCTTCATCTTCCCTTTCTTCTACACACTCCTCTTCTTGTCCACCCACTTGGGGACTCCTTTCTCTCTGCACTTCTCTCTGTTGTAATCTTAGACTGGCCAGTCTTTCTTTTCTTCTTACCTTCCTCAACTCTTCCTTCTTTCTTTCATCTATTCCTCTTGATCTGAGTTCTTTCTGCAACACCTCAGACTGCTTTGTTTCTTTCTTTACCTTTCCATGCCACCACTTCTTAACTATTGCAGATCTCCTCAAAGCTCACTCATTTCTTGCGTTGGTTTCTTGTTGATCTGCCATTTGTTAAAGAACCCTTTCCCTTTCTTAGGTCATGATCCTACCCCAAGAACAAGTGTTTAGGCTTCCATCTCAGTCGAGAGAATAGTCAAAATCCCCTCCTCCATCAAGAGTTATTTGATCCATAGGGTAATTTCCCTCAACAGTCTCCCACATGCACCTTTCTTGAAAATTTATTCCTCCCATGAAAAAGATTGGTGATTCTCAACTGTGAATTCAATGATATACCCTTACAGATTCATGTTAACCAAAAAATCAACTGTTTGCATAATTTGTTGATCCAAAAAATGAAGTGTTGTGATTTTCTTTGTGTCCCAAGTACATGTCTTCTTGACACGTTATTTGAATTATGGAGCTTCTTGTAGCTGATCTATCCAATGGAACAACTCTTCTGGTAATTTTACCTAGAATATCTCATACTGGTCACATGACCTTTTTGAATAAAAGATAGAATCTCTTGTAGCGTTCACTCTTTAACCTCGCAACTCTACTTCCTTCCATATAAAGGCATCACAGTTTCATTCCCACCATTTTCGAACATCATATATATATAAATACACATAATCATTCTCCTTACAAGTTCCCTTTTAAAGCATAGGTCCCGACAACATAACCATTTTGTTGGTGCAAAAGTGATCAAACCATGGTCCTCCTCTAGTTACCAACAAAAGGTACCAATGTAATCTAGTGCACTGGCATTTTCATCCTCTTAGGAGGGAAGAAGTCTCACCCGAATTACAATCGAGACGAATAGGAGAAGGAAGGGTAAGGATAATACTTATATAGATCTCTGAAGTATCGAGATTCATATTATTCATGCACAAGATAGTTTAAGCTTGTTGCAGTTTTGAACATTTCCTAACTGAGAATGGAGAAACAGAGTTGTGTCGACATTCACATGAAATCTATAATCATTTAAGAATACCAGACATAAAATATAACATATCATAACATTCAATCGAATCATAAGGATAAATACATAAGATATTTTCTTTTTAATTGGGTCTCCCATTGTATTATCATATAACAAGTATCTTCTCAGAATACAAGATCATCTTGAGTCACATATACAATTGGTCATGCCAAAGATAATCGTCAAGGGATTCTCCACTACTGCAATACAAGGTTATCTTAGTCCCTTTCTCTTTTCAACCCTACAGTACTACATGACTCTATTACATTATCAGTATGGTTCCTGACCCAGATCTCAAGATTTAGCTAGGATAACAACAACATTAAGTCGAACTAGACTCAGACTTGGACTCGACCTTTCCCAACCTACCTAAGCTTAACCAAAACTTCCCAACCAATGACCTTGTTACAATCATATTGATCCCATATATATAACCTGATTCAGGTTTGTTGGTTGAGAATCCAAGAGTTCTCTCTTCTTCTTGATTTGGTTGTAACCTCTTTCTTCAAAATTGGTGTTTCATTGCCCTTCTAACTGTTTTCTATTCTAACTGTTTCATGCTACGCATTCCCTTTTCTCCGCTTTTTGTTCCTTCTTTTGATCGGATGTCTGGCTCTTAAACATATTGTGGAACTTCTATTTACCAAAACTAAGATCTAAAGTAACTTACACAACTTTTTTTCATCCAAATGAAGGGCCCAACATGTTGCAACATCTTATCCAATATATCCTATCCAAGCCCTTGGATCTCACACAATCATAAGTATGATGCTCTTAATTCTCCTCTTCTCTTGAATGTCTCAATATCAAAAGTATGATACTTTGAAATTCCCTCCCTCTTTCACTCAACCATGGCCTTCATTATATAGTATTTGAGGGCATAACAACCATGGGGTATTTTGGGAATATGGTTAGATCAAGAGAGGATTTATCTCATGAGGTTGGGATTTATCTAATCAAATGACCATTGAATTTTCCTAGGATGGAGAAAATAGATATGACTCAAACCCTTCACCCAAACCAACTTAGATCTTCCTAAATATTATCCCAAAACCAAGGCAGCTTAGTTTTAACCACTTCATCACTCCCTTATAACTAGGTATAGAGAGATAGTGTCACTCCCCTATAACTGAGCAAGGAGGAATGAAGAGATTTCATCACCCCCTCTATATGGACAGGGTAGTGATGATCCTCAAAATAGGCAAAAACTCAAGCTAAAGAGTGGTATTTTGACCTCCAATTGACAGGCTTCTTATCAATCATGTCTAGGGAACTTGACAAGTACTCCCACATGATGATAAAGTTGTGACATTTGTGCGACACTTAGTAGAATGTGATACAAAAGTGATACATAAGTGCGACACTTAGTAGAAAGTGATACATATGCATGACACTTAGTAGTGTGGTAATTTTGTGTTTAACAATGATGCAAGCAAATCATAGGCTTAAGTATAGACATTGAAAGTAAAACACATGTGAACATGTTCTACAACGAATATTTTTCATAGAAATTGTTACTTACATCATGTGTTTTCCAAGATCATATATGACTCTTTTTATGTTGTTGTCAAAGTTGTATAGAAGAGATAGAGGTAGAACATACTGCAACAAAAAATGAACCATTGTAAACATTAGAGGTAGAACATACTATAACAAAAAAGTAATAAAATAAATATCAAAAATATGTATACCAATATAGAAATATAACAAAAAATTGCCTTAATGAAGGTATGACAATCATCAGTTTTTACCCTACCAAATTCACCTTTCTTTGTTAAGATATTTATGTTTGAAGCAAATCCCATGGGAAATTTAATTTTCCTAATGGCATATTTTAAAACTTTTCTTTGTTTCTCTATAAAAAACCATGGAAGACTATCTCTATTTCCATATTTATTTAAATTAATCACATTTTTCATTGCATGATTGGCCTCCTTAATGTCACTACAAAATTTGCCAATTTTTTCTTTCTCACTCCTTCCATCAAGATTCTCCATAATTTTTCTATTAAATTCTCCTCGATATGCATTGTATCAAACAAATGCGATATTTTTAGGTGCTCATATTAGGGAAACCTCTTGAATTGTATAGGGTATCTTTTAATTCCTTGTGGAATCCCATTAATGCCTTGACGATATTTATGAAAAATAAAAGAGATTACAACAATAATTTTTAGATACAATAAACATAATTATGTACAAATTAAAATAACAAAACACTAATATATATGATATTGTAATGTCCCCAACTAGGATAATGTGTTTCAAGATAATTATTTTAATCAAATACTTTGCAAACAATCTTTTTGAGCTGGTTTATTACTTATGACAAACAGTTTTCATGTAAACTCATAGCTAACATGGTATCAAAACACATTGCAAGTACATAAAATGGAAGAGATGATCATGGCTTTTTATTATGGATGGAATCTTCATAAATCACAACAACTCAAATCTCCACTGGATGTAACAAAAGTTGCACCAAACACTAACCTCATCGATCTCTATTGGCTACAATAGCAGCTGCACAATCACACACACACAAAGAAAACAAAACATGAAATTTCACATCCAATCAGTTGTTGCAAACCCCCGATCGCATATGTCCTCGCAAGATACATCTAGTTATCTGTAGGGGCCTAATGGGACACTCATTTCTCAACCCACGAGGATGCCTTCAACCCTGGTTTCTCTGAAACTCTCCTGATACTTGCAAATGTATGGGCTCAGACTCATCCATAAAATTTTGTAAACCTCCTGTGTACTTCGGTATCCCTCCAATTGTAAGAAAAACTTCCAAGTGAAGCTCCAATGGTAGTCCTAGGTGTCGGTTGTGGATTCTAATTATCTTCCTATTTGATAGGTCTTTGTTTTCAATTGTGTTTATACCCCATGTGTAGAGTACCCTCTTTACAGTTCAGAGCTTACTCGTGCTCTGAAATGATTTGTACACTCTTTTAATAATAAACACAAGACAATTAACCACATGCATTTAAACACAATTAAAAACATTTAAATTCCATAGTAAAAACATATAATTTTACTACTATGCTTAACAATCCATAGCATTTAACAATAATTTCATTTACACAGTGGAAAACATGATCCATAAACAACACGGTCATACACCACATGATCAAGCATAATTCAAATACGTATCTGTTAACAGCTATAGAAATCACCAACCAAGTGCAGGCCTTCCATGAACCTCCCATCCTTAGACCACACTGTTCTTCAACTCAACAGTGGGTCACCCATGAGCTGGGACTGAGCTCCACCCCAAGGCAAGGAATCCTAGGCTAGGCTGAGGTTACAGGGAAGACATCATAGAAATATCTGGAAGGATTCTTCCCAAAGATGCCATATTACGCCCACTACTACTAGACCCTCATTCCCCACATGCATGTTCCACCAGGGAGTATACACCTTCACATGCACAGTCCATCGGTGCTAACCTCCCCTTTTGGGTCTCGGCAATAGGCCAGATTAGGAAGTCTTAGAGCCCATAGCTGGTGTTGGACACTCTCTGGAAGAAAACACTTCCCATCAAACACTTTCACCTGGAAAGAGTTGCTCGCAGGCCTGACAACCTGCCTCTTCAAACCACAATCGCCTCCCTCACCTGGAGAGAGGTTACACACAGGCTAAGCACGAATTCACACTGTCCAGTAAGCCATGCGCAGTCCATCACTGCGTGGCCACAACATCCAACTGGGAAAATAGACACGGGCTTCCCAAACAGGCTCAGCAATCTCGAAATAGACTCACTATTTCGGTTTCGGGATTTCACAAGGTGTACAGAAATTCCACTCACAGGCTTGACGCTTCATAACAGAATGTATGGGCTATCTCAGAATGACACAAGCTTCTAGTTCAAGGGGTGTACGGTTCAGAATATGCACGAGGATATCTTTGCAAAGGTTCGACCCATTCACGCTCAGACAGTCCACTAGAATTGAGAAGGAACCTACGCAGCAGTTGACAGGAATGGGAGCGGAACGCCCAACATGGCTTGCTTCGGTAGTTTTAACTGCATGCACATGGGTTGACACTTGTCACCCGTGAAGCTCGTTCCTTCACATTTTGAAGTCACTTGTCCTTCCAAAGAACTTAGGGTAAAATAATATGCACATGGCTCTTTTTGGAAATAATATTAAAATATTATTCCAGGCCTAAGCCCCCTAGGCTTAGCCCCTAGGTTCAATATTCAGCCCCTTTTCCCACCTTCCAGCCCCTAATCCCTTTCCCACTCTGTGGATGCTCAGTCCCCCATCACTCTTTCACCGTGTTCGGTCTGGACCTGGTGGTGTTTATATTTTATTGAAGTGCTGCATACATACAGATACAAAATCCAGGCGCTTGGCCTTCAACCCTTAGGCTCTCTGGCCTAATCAGACACATAAGCCTATTGGCTTATACAAAACTTGGCTCACCAACCTATAACACATATTTACAATCTCTTTCAGTTCA
>SNQJ01S0201501.1:0-13141 GCA_010110895.2 Picea sitchensis | reverse complement strand
CATATATTTTTATGGCTAGTGCCTTGGTGTGGAGGTTTGAGGGTATGTTTAAAGTCCTTGAGAATATCAGGAATGTCACCTATCAGTTGGAGATTTCTCCACACGATGCACCATCCTATCTTCGACATAAATCATTTGAAACCTAGACATATTGACGAATATGACTCGAGTTGGGTGGCGTCACCTAGAGCCCACGTAGAGAGAACTAAGTTAGAGGTTGAGGATATAGTCACCCACCAAACTTACATTATCGATATAAATCAACAACACGATTAGTTTTTCCATTTGAAGGATCAACCCAATGAGGAGAAAATTTGGGAGAGGCATGAGGTACTTTGATAGTATGAATACAATGTTCAAGAGTTTGAGAGGCAATATCTTAAAGTTGGTGTTAATTGGGCATTTTTGGGAGAGAAACAAGTTTAGTGGGGGAGGATGTAAGGCCTATGGAATGGATGCCAGAGAGTACACTACCATGTCGGGCACACATCGTCACCACAAATAGAGAGGATGGTTGGACATGCCTAAATAAGTGAAGGATGAAGTGGTGACCATCCTCATGACTTTATATGGGATGATTAGGGGAACCTTGGATGCATGAGCTATACATGTGAAACCAAGGGTACTAGTTTCCATGACTTGTGAAAGATGAAATATAAATCAATTGGATGACTTAGGGTGTGGAGGCCAGGTCAACTTGACAGATGAATGCTTGAGGTGTGGACGACCTAGAAAATGGGTTGAGGAGATGGAATTAGCATGAACCAAGTGGACCAATGTGTGTGCCAATCGAGTCATCCCGAGTCACTTTTTGCAACACATTTGCACAAGGGAGAGGAAAAGGAATATATAAGTATGACACAAGTTAGATGAGCTAAGGAATCATTCGACAAGGAAGCATAAGGGAAGAAAGAGTAAATAAAGGGATATTTGGTTGTCTGATTTGGGAATTATCGTATGTTACCCAAGTTGACTTGGTGACCAAACTCGTGAATAGGACCTGCAAGAGGTAATCATATGGTTGCGAGAGAGGTTGAGGTGTGAGAAGAAGTTGGGAAGTCTTGGAAGGTGACTTTCCTTGTCTCTTTGTATTCTTGTAATGAACTATAGGTAGTGATTGAGCTCCCCTCTTGTATCATTGTAACATTAATATATATAAGTGAATAAAAGGGTGTTAGGCATCGCCTTGGTTCAATCTAAACTCATGAGATATGTTCTATTCTATTTATGGTGAATGTTGTTCTCTATGTTCTTACATGTTTCCTAAGTGTTAACTGAATCTAGGTATTGTTGAGAACATTTTGTTGGATAAGTCTAAGTTTTGTTGAAATTGGTATGTTTATTTGACTTTGTATCTCAAGGAAACATTATGGGAAGACCTTGAGTGAAGAGGCGTAGTCTACTTGTAGTAGGCGCGGTGTGGGAAAACCGTCACGACCAAGGCAAGACAATACCACATGACCAAAGATGATGAAAAGGAAAATTTCAAAAAAGACTCTTAGGTCCATGACACATACCCAAATGAGATTGAATGCATGTGCTACAAGCAACTATAAACAATTATTCAAAAGGAACTAATGACACATCAAAATATTATAAAAATACAACTTTAAGTTAAAAAAATTAAAATCTTCGAAGAACAAATACCCAAAATATTAAGTTGGAATTTTAAAATCTTCATAATTTAGAAAGAAAATAAAATTATCATAAACCAAAGTAATACAAGTATAAAACTCTATGTGGAATTTTTAGCATCTCCAAAATTCAGAAGGCATCTTTATATTTTTTATGATTTAGTTGTGAACAATGATAGTAAATCTCAAATTTATAAATTCATCATATTAAATGATTTACTATACAAATAATTAAATTGTATTATAATATTTTATATATTAAATATACATGTGTTGGTGGGGAAAAAATTGCAATAAGGGGTACTCCCTAATACATGGTCCCAACTAGAGTATCTGCCATTTGGTTTAGGAGACCCATCCGAAATTTAGCCCGACTGCCATTTTTATTTTTTGTGTTTTTATAGGTTATGGTCTAGTCTACTAGTGAAGATGGATGATGAACGGATATGAAATGAAAATATGTAGATGAATGCTATGTATTGAAATAAAACTGATGTATTTCTAATCTATTATACCCTACTATAGCTAGGAGCACAATAAAGTAATTGTGTAAGTTGTAAATTAGACCGAATTTAGCATAAACTTCCACAGAGGTAGTTGAAATAGAAGTGTGGAATCAGAAGCAAGTGCATACATATATATAACCAGAACAACATAAATTGTATTCATGCATATGTTATCAACTCAGCAATCTCAGAACTTAAATATATGTGAAAGAATACTTAAAAGTGCAGAATAACATAGAGTGCATAAGATCAATCCATAAGAAAACAAGCATTCTTACAGTCCATGTGGACAAGATACATATCCACTTGAAATAATTCACAACAAAGATAGCCTCACATATAAATATTCTTTCTTCAAAAAGTTGGACAAGAGGGCTTCTCAATATTCATTAACAAAGTATAAGTTCTTGAATTAGTTCTTGGGTCTATACATCACTTGAAGAGTCCCTTTATGAAATGGACATCTTCCCTCTTTTATACAATAGTTTGTAACTCATGAATGACTCTTTGTATTCTTCTTAAATAATTTGTTACAAAAACCGTTCGGTTTCCCTTTGCCTAGTGACAAGTGTACAATAAAGACAGAATTGGAGTTGGATGGGAAAAATCCAAAATAAGAAATAGGTGGTGGCAATTTCTGATTTCTATTTTTTCTTTATTCACAAACTTTTTCCCCTGAGGTATGTTGTCCACACTTCTAGCTGGGCATACAGAGATATGATCCTTCGATAAGATAGTTCTTCCAGTGTTGCATTGTTCATGGCTATGATATCTTCGAGGGTGCTCATACCTCTTAACAATGTTTCCATGAATGTTTATATCATCGTATGCAATTTGATAGGTTGTAGGAGATGTTGCTCTATCATATATGTAGTAATTGTGGTGGCTACTTCGACGACTGATCTTCTATGATTGGTGATATCGTGCACCTTGTCTACCAGTTCTTCCATGGCCATATTTTTACCAATATTTTTTATTTTAGGTACTCAACTGCCTTTAATCAATTCATGCGTGACTTTGTATATTCTCGAGCATACTGCCATCTATTTAGTGACTTATTTATCTTCTTTGTGCCCTACCTATTGGTAGCAATCTAATGAATGCAAATATGTCTTCCTCTCTGAGGTCGATGGTCGATATATCTCGACTAGTGCATCAGGATTATGTGAAATCCACTTGTCAATGTCGTTAATGCCTTCTTGGATTGTGTTGAAATGAGTCAGTTTTTCTTGTATTTGACTGTTTTACTCTATGATTGTGGAATTTTCTTGTTGGAAGAGGTGTAAGTGAAGGCCTATCTTGTAGCAATAATATTTTACAACCCCTTTGGGGTCATGTCTTCTAAACATTTCTTATCCAAAGTGATAAGAAAGTAGGGTATTCACTTCTTCCTATGCTTGTTTGTTATTTGAGAAAAAGTAATTGCCAATGTAGAGTGGTAATGGTGGCCATATAGCCTTATTGTCTCAACACAAGGCACCTCCCACTCCATGGATTATCGTTTGGTATGCTACTTCTTGGAGAACCAACCTATCTGGCATGAACAGTGGGAGAAGGTCAAGAGATTTCATAGAACCATATATTCTTATGTAAGTACCATCTTCTAAGAGGAACCAATCCCAAATTCTCATGATTGTTGCACTTGATTTATCTTTCATGCACAGAGGAGGTGTGCAGAATATGACCTCATATAAAGGGGCCATGAAATGTTCACACACTTTATAGTATTTTTTCCAATATCTATTCTCCCAGAGAAATTTTCAATAGACATGGATTGGTTGGTCTGAAGGTTTCCACTTCCATCCCATTTTTGGGTACCGATGAGCCACACACATAATGTCCAAAAGATACGAGGACATTTGAAAACTAGGGAAGGTCCCTGCTAGGGCCTCTGATATGACTATGATAGCTTCTGCTAGATTGGTAGACAATATGTCACCCCAGTTGAATGATGCTCTCTCATATGCACAATAGTAGATTAATGGAAGATATGCCAAAGAGAATTGGGACACGTCTTGTTCTCTGTAGAGTTGACATAACATGGCCACCATGTACTGGTATGGATTCCTTAAGGAGGTTGTGGGTTAGCCTCCTTTAGGCCTATGTTTGGACTGCTCATCTAGCTTGTACCACTTGGGGAACAATTATTTGGTAGTGTGCTTGAAATCAGCCAACAGATTGTTGTCTAGATTCTTCAATCCTTTTTCAAGATGATAATATTTTTCTAAGTATTTGGGCTGGAAATATGCTATTGGCTCCCCTCTAGTGTTGTAAATGTATCTATTTCCCAGGTATATATGTTTTAGTATCCAAGATATTGGATCGGCGTATGGAAAAACAACATCTTGGGCTACAACTTTGAACATCCCCGATTTTCTAATATTTTTAAAGACTCTTAATTCATCTTGATCGTCGATGTCGACATCATATTTTTTCTTCTTGAACTTTTGGTATACTTCCCCCCATTTGAGTGTTTCTCCTTCCTTTTCTAGGACACCAATGGTGTCATCATAAACAAGACTGGCTACCTCTAGTTCATATTCAATCTGTTTTACACCACCAGAAGCTTTGACGGTAGTTGTCTGGCTAGCCACTTTCTTTCTAGGATACATGTTTGTACCTGCAGAGTCAAAAATGCATACAATATGAGAGAAACTATTATAAATAATGTATGCATTTAGAAAGAAATTATTTAAGTCTCTTAGAGTCCATACTTGAGGAATTATTGGTGCTAATGTTGGGTCGAGCGTCGTCATTTGAGGACGATCGATCTGGTGAAAATTGGGGAAGAAAATGACTCAAAACATGCCCAGGGGGTAAAATTAGAAGGTTTTATGTTAACTCCTTTGATGCAAATCGAAGGAGTTGTTAAGAAATTTTCCAATATCCATCGACGCAATTGGAATCAAGGTTGTTGAGCTAAGGATTTACTAAAACAAATTGACGAAGTTGAGGTTAACTCCTTCGATGTGTATCAGAGGAGTTGTTAAGAGGTGCTTCAATAGGCATCACTGAATTTTTTTGAAAACCTTATATGATTATCATCACAGATGTCTCGAAAAGCTATGATATTTAGCTCAGATCGATGAAGTTAGGTTTAATTCCTTCAATCACATCAGACAAGTTAATGAGAACTCCTCTGATGTGATCAGAGGAGTTGAGGATAAGGGCTTTGGTAATATTATGGAATCATATAAAGGGTTTCATAATATGAGCTTGTATACGGCTAATTGAAAAACTATGGTCAAGAAAAAAAATTCCTTGTAGTATGGCCCTGGAGTTGGAGAGTTTCAATACTATGAAAATATGGAGGTGTCTCTAGTCTGTTAGCATCGTCGAACTGAGGCATGGTAAGGCATGAGTTTTGTCTTTAGGGAGGATGTGGTGGTAATCGAAACCGATGGAAGGGGACCATAGGGTTGTGAAGGGGTAGAGAAAAGAAGAGTGTAGATGATGCATTCATGAGGGGAAGAGTCAGGGATTCTAAGGGGAAAAAAAAAAGGAAGTGAATACAATACTAACCCTAAACGAAAACCTGGACCTTAAACAGACAAAGAAACATGGAGAAGGCTTAAGAGCTTACCTATAATATGTAGACACATGGGCAATTGAGATTGATTGAAAATGTCTTAGTTAGGGCTCTACGTTCTTTTGCTTGAGGAGTATCTTCTTCTCCTTAGCGTTCGGTGGGATAGTGAGAATGGAGCAGGAGCGACATATTTATAGATTAGGTGAGATTAGCATTGAATGTGGATAGGTATATTTTAAAATCATTGGACTTAAGAATAAGTACTGTGATGCAAATCATAGGACTTAGGATGAAGAGCATTGAAGTCTATCAGAGAGGATGGAGGTAACTCCTTCGATGACATTAGAGGAGTTGACAATTAACTCCTCTAATGCATCAGAGGAATTGTAAATAACTTGGGTGATAAAGGCCAATCTGAGGGAAAAGAAAGAACTTAATAAAGATTATCAGTAGAGTTGGGAGGAACTCCTCCAATATACATCAGAGGATTTGAGTGTAACTCCCTCAATGTACATTGGAGGAGTTTCAGTTAACTTTGCCAAAAAATTAAAAGCCTTGTTTTTTTGAAAGAATTTTCTAAGTGTTTTTTCCTTTTGAGAAAGGTAGATTGAGGGAGGTGGAAAATGAAGTATGGGATTTGAGAGCTAAGAAAAGAGATTGATGGAGGATCTTTTTCAAAGTAAAAATCGTAAGGGGTTCCATTTCTAGAAATAAATTTACAAGTGAATTACAAGGGAAATGGAGGGTTGTAGTGCAAGTCACAACAAATGGTGATAGAATAGGTGAAACCTTGAATCTCTGTAAGATGGTATCCACGCATATTTCTGGGGGAGGGTGCATTATCATGTACATCCCATGAGAGAAAGAATAGGTCCCATAGCTCAGATTTTGATGATATAGAGTTTGGATGATACAAAGAAGAGGTTAAGACCATACCTTATTCATATAATAAATGACCTAAGGGGAGGTGTAGGGAGTATTATTGAGAATGAAACATCATGAATTATAAAAATGTGAGTTAAGGTGAATTTCTCTGGTGTTTCTTGTAACACAACCGACTCCTTAATACTCTTTTAAGGGGTGGGACATCATAAATTCGTGTTTCCTTAACTAACTCATCTCGAATCATCTCTCTGAGATTATTCATTCTCTTCTACTTGCCCGTAGATTTATAACGAATGATACCATATTCTAAACTTACCCTTGGTTTATTTCTTACAGCTTCTCAAAGTTCTTCAGGTGTTCATTGGTTGAGGGCCACGTGACACCCCTATGGCTTCATCTTGTTAGTATCATCTCTTGGTTCCTACCTCTCGTAGGGAAGGTCCATCCATAAACCAATCTGACGACTGGATTAACCGTCATATGACACGCAGGCTAGTGGGGAATTTAGAGTTCATCACTTCAGCGTTGAACGTCTCCTTTCTATCTATGCACAAGACCTCCCAAAGTCTCGAACTTCTGTAGTCTTGGAATCTTGCCATGTGGTTCCAGCCTTCGAACCTTTTTGGTATCTCTACAATGCTACATCCCAAATCCTCTGGAGTCTCGAAATCCTGGACCCCCAAAGTCCCAGTCATTTCACCAACCACATTGGTTAGGCAGACACATACCAGGAAATAACACGTAGGAGGGGTCATGGTGACACGTGTAACGTTCCAATGGGAATATAGCATATGTGATACACATGAATCTGGGTGACACGTGGCACGTCAAGTTGAGGTCCACATCACCCTGGGTGGCATCACTNCACATACCAGGAAATAACACGTAGGAGGGGTCATGGTGACACGTGTAACGTTCCAATGGGAATATAGCATATGTGATACACATGAATCTGG
Source organism: Picea sitchensis (assembly GCA_010110895.2). Classification (NCBI taxonomy): domain Eukaryota; kingdom Viridiplantae; phylum Streptophyta; class Pinopsida; order Pinales; family Pinaceae; genus Picea; species Picea sitchensis. Next base: position 5,631 of record SNQJ01S0201501.1, on the reverse strand, counting down.
GTGACACGTGGCACGTCAAGTTGAGGTCCACATCACCCTGGGTGGCATCACTACACCATGTCACCCTAGGTGGCATCACTGCACCATGTCACCCTGGACTGACAACCTCCTAACATTCCTCATATCTCACAGTAGAGATGTGGCCATGTAGATTTATATATCTACGGCTCTTGTTACCTCGTGGATTCGGCGTTCAGGAGTTTTTCAATGCAAATTCCTCTTTTCTCCCAAAGTTCCTAATCTCTAAACTAAAGGGGCTAGCGCCAGGTGTCCCCGATATATCGATGGTTGGTAAAGAACCCAAAGGATCCCTTGATCTATGGTTTTTGGTTCTTCGCGGCTCTAGGGTTTAGGATTTTGGATATCGGTTTAGTTGGTAATATAGGTTCACCTAACCACCTGTGGAACCACCTAACGTCGCTCAACCTTACGAGTACCGTAACTCTCGATCACTTTCAGTCAGTTTATGATTATGAGGGCCGAAAATACCCCAAAGATCCATACTTCCAAATCTCCGAAGCCAGAATGACTTAGCTCCCTTAGGCTTAGCCTAAGGTTCCTAGGTGTTGGTCATATGGGTTCTCCCGAATAGATCTCATATGTTCATCTTCCAGACGAAAGGATCTTCCTTTTCGAGAATTAAATATTGCTATCCTTCTTGAGCTTGATCATGAAACTATTAAGGGTTTATGCATGATATCTCAGTCGCACAACAATGATTATGAAGGGGATAGTCCCATTAGACGGACAAGGCCAGATTGATGCAATAATTTCTATCTCGATTGTCTTATAGTTTATGTCCCAAGGCACCTTGAAGGCTAGGTTTGGGCACATAGACAATTATTCAGAAGCATAAGTTCACAGGGGAAAAATGCATACACATAACTTAACCATTTCAATACCAAAACCATTTATAGATATAAAAATACACACATGCATCCATTATTCCCAATTAAAAGCACAAAGCATGAAAATAATTATCAGAACCAGAAGGTGTGATGTGACTGTTGAAAGGGGTGCTCGTTTCCACCCAACCATAGGCTCAATCACTCCTAACGGATTTACCGCTATCCACCGTCGAGCTAGACCATGATGCTCTGAGATATAATCCTTCCTTCCGGCTCAATGACAGTAGGGATGGAGGTTACTCTCCTCCTCCCGCAAGATCTTGGCAATGATTTACACAATACTAAGCAAGGAAGACCTCCTGATTACTTCCTCAATCACTCAGTAGCCTCATTTATCAGCTTGTATCATAACCCTACTATCCATTTCCTGCGACCATAACACACTCATTTCCTGGTTCTTCCTTGAATCTGAGAGCTTACTCTCTCATCTCTGCACCCTTTGCAGGTCTTCCTCTACCCACCACATATTCCTTTATTGCCTTCCTCAACAATATTGCACGTGGCTTGAATTTCCAGTGTGTGGCTAGGTCTGAAAGCCTTACAGATGGGTGTTCTACCCCATCCCATCATTAACTCTTGAGGATGTCTTCCCACCTACCATCCTGACTATAATTCATTCCTAGGTCAAAGGATTGTTTTGGTCCTAAGAAATTAAATCCAGTAAGGTACTGGTTTGGTGGAGGTTAACACGACCATTCCTGGTCCCCTTCACCATTTCTTCCATAGAATTCATGGTCTCTCTTAGTACACCCCCCCCCCCTTCCAAGAGTCATGCAACACTTATTCATTTTCTAGTAAATAACAAAATTTACATTCATTGACCTTTTATGCAAAGGTCCATCAAATAAAACATTCACACATATTGAGTTTGTCATAGTACCTTGGCCAATATAGTTATATTTACAAACTAGGGGAAACAGGGTGTTACAATTCCCTCCCCCTTAAAGGAACGTCATCCTCGATGTTTTATATGTCAACATGATATGTATATACAGAAGTAAACAAAAATGGATATGTCTTTCTCATGGCATCCTCCATTTCCCACATAGCCTCATCTGGGCCAAAGTGTTTCCACTGCACCTTGACCTGTGCAATGGTTCGATTCCTGAGTGGGTTTTCCTTCATGTCTAGTATGCATTGAGTTTCTAGTAGGAATTCTGCCTCTGGCTCCACCTGGATCACAGACCTATCAATTATATGATTAGAATCATGTACATACTTCTTCAATAATGAAACATGGAAAACATTATATGCCTTTACTATGGGAGGGAGTGTTAGCCTATAGGCTACGGATCCCATTGTATCTAATACTTCAAAGGGTCCACAACACCGAGGTGCCAGCTTGGCACAAGTTACCATTCTCATGGAACTCTTCCTAGGCCTAACTTTGAGATAGACATGGTCTCATGTCTTGAATTCTCTGGGAGTTCTCTTTCTGTCAGCATAACTCTTTTGTATATCCTGAGCAATTTTCATATTTTTCTTTATCTGAATCACATGTTGCTCCATTTATTTCAACATTTCAGTTCCGATTGTAGTTCTATTCACTGGATTACTCCGGGTGATTGGAATCTTTCACTGTCTACCATAGAGGGCTTCAAAAGGGCTCATCTTCAGTGACTCTTAATAACCATTGTTGTAGGAAAATTCTACCAATGGCAGGTAGTCTTCCCACTTCTTAGGTTGATGCATTACATGCATCCTTAACATGTCTTCTAATATTTGTTTTACTCTTTATGTTTTTCCATCGATTTAGGGGTGATAGGTTGTGCTAAACAACAATTTAGTCTCAAAACTAGCCATCAAGGATTTCCAAAAGCTTGAAGTGAATTTTATGTCTCTGTCAAATACAATCTTCCTAGGCATGCCATGTAGTCTAAATATCTCCTTCATGAATATGTTGGCAATATTTATTGCCTTGCAAGTTGATTTGACAAGAACGAAGTGAGTAGAATTGCTAAATTTTTCCACCACTACCATGATGGCATCATTCTGCTTGGTTGATTTTGGTAATCCGGTGATGAAATCCATGGAGATGGTTTCCCATTTACATTCTGGAATTTGTAGAGCCTGTAAAAACCTTGTTAGGTGCTGGTGTTCTGCCTTATCTTGATGGCATTCTAGACACTTAGCTAGATAGTTCAATCCAGGCCAATATAATTCTTTCTTAGTGGCTGTGATCATTTTATGATATCCTGGGTGACCAGTATATGATCTCTTGTGCAGTTCGTCCATTATGACCCTCTTCAAGTCATCACAACTTGGGATATACAATATATTTTTGTAATTCAACAGGCCTTCATCGAGCATCTGATAGCCTTCATACTTTAGTATTGTAGGCTCTTGCCTTAGGTATGAGGTCACAGTCTTGAAGAATACATTTGTTTCTTGTGAAGTCCTGACTCTTTCCCTGACATTCATTTCACAAGTGTCTACCACTGTCAGGTGGATCATTTTCACACTTCTGCTAAGAGCATCGGCCACCCTGTTTTCCTTTCCTTTGATGTGTTTTATTTCGAAATCAAACTCACTAAGGAGAGCCATCCACCTAGCTTGTCTAGAATTGAATTTTAGTTGATAAAACAGGTGCCTCAACCCAAAATGGTATTTCATAAGTACAAATMTCCTACCCAGTAGGTAAAGCCTCTACATTTTTAAAGCAGRCACTATGGCAGCCAACTCTAGATCATGGGTCACATAATTTATTTCATGCACATTCAATTTTCTGGATTCGTAKCAAATTACATGTCCTTCTTGCATAAGGATTCCTCTGAGTCCTTCCTTGTAGGAATTTGTACACAYGAGGAAGTCATTATCARGGTATGTAATCTTCAACAYGAGTGCGTGGGTTAGAAGGTATTTCAGTGCCTTAAATCTTTCTTCACATTCTGATGTCCAAGTGAATTTAACCCCCTTTTTCTGAAGGGTAGTGATTGGACAACCAATCTTGGAAAATCCTTTTATGAACCTTCTATACTATCTTTCTAAGACCATAAAGGATCTGATATTAGATACATCGTTTGGGCTAGACCATTCCATAATAGATCTGATCTTGTCACGGTCTACTGCCACTCCTTCTTTAGAAAAAGCATGGCCTAAGTAATGGACTTGCTTCTGGAAAAAGTCACACCTGCTAAAATTAGCATAGAGCTCATGCTCTCTTAGTACTTGAAGTAAAAGTATAAGATGTTCTTCATGCTCCTCTCTATTCTTGGAGTATATTAGGATATCATCTATGAAAACCAATACAAATTTGTCTAGCAATTTGTTGAGTACATTATTCATCAAGCACATAAAAGTGGCAGGGGCATTAGTTAATCCAAATGGCACCACCACAAATTCATAGTGACCATATCTGGTCATGAAGGCTATTTCATGGATGTCTTCATCCTTTATTTGGACTTGATGGTATCCAGACATTAAGTCAATCTTTGAGATAATGGAAGCACCCCCTAATTGATCGAACAAGTCATCGATTCTTGGTAAGGGGTACTTGTTCTTTATGGTTGTCTTAATGAGTTTTTTATAGTCTATGCACAGTCGAAGTGTGCCATCTTTCTTCTTCACAAAAAAGAACGGTGCTCCCCATGGAGACACACTGGGCCAGATTTATCCTTTGTCCATCATTTCCTTTATCTGTAGCTTGAGCTCAACTAGCTCGGGTGTACTCATCCTATAGGGTTTCCTAGACACTGGCACTGCCCCTGGTGCAAGTTCTATTGAGAAGTCAATGTATATTCTCGGAGGTAGACTCGGTACCTATTCTGGAAACACGTCTTTATACTCTCTTAATATGGGGTGGTCCTCTAGGTTTGGTTTCTTATCCTCAACACATTCCAACACCTATATTGCATATAGAGGACATCCCTTTCTACAATATTTTTTCATTTGAAGCGTTGATATTCGTCTCACTTAGACAATATTCTCAATCCCTTGGAGGGTTATATTTCTCCCTTCTCACTACTACATATTGAAAAATTTGTGACGACCACTTGTGACGAAAGTACTCTTTCGTCGCAACATGCAAGATAAAATGTTCAATTTTTCTAAATCCACCTCGTATTCGTCACTATATCGATGCATGTAGTTTGAATAAATTATTATGGTCAATGTTCGGCCCAAGATCGACGAATACAGTTTGTCCATCGCAAGAGCGATGACTTACCTAACCTTAAAATTGACCGTTAAAAATGACCTAAAATAAATAGGTGGAAAAGAAATATTTTTAGGTCAATATCGTCGCAATTGCAACGATAGTGACCTAAAATTGGACTATAAATATTTGATGATTTAAAGATGTTGCGACAATCTTGCTATAACAACGACGGTTCCGAAAGGGTGTTTTTGTGCGGAAAAATGTCGCGGAATGTTGCTAGATATGGGGAAAAAAGTAAAGCGAGTGAAAAGGGTGATGGTATATGTTAGTGCCCTTGTGAAAAATGTTGCCTCATACATCCCATAGGAATTTTAATAGCAATAGCTACAAAAAATTGTAGGAAATATGGTCACATTGATGGCGGATCGAATGAATATTGTCCCATGGTAATTAGCTATATATTCATTATCTTTTTTATTTTGTCAATTTTATATAAAATTATATGTATGTATATATGTATATATATTGTTTGAATGTTTGTTATAGTATACACTAATTTTCCATGATTGTTTGCAATTATAAATTTAGAGTTGCCCTCTAACTTTCCGCAAAATATTGCACCAAGTA
>SNQJ01S0201500.1:0-16858 GCA_010110895.2 Picea sitchensis | reverse complement strand
AGCTCGAGACTTAAATAAATGGGTCTTAATGTGTGTGACTCGGTCAAATCTAATTGAAGTATTTTTAATATAAATATAACAAGAAATTAAGAGCTAAAGGAGTTCATTTTTCCCCAAATGTTCTTTCTCTCTATGTCTCTCACCCTTGTGTTTTCTAAATATTGTATGCAGAAGTTTCCTATAGATTGACCTACACCGATCACAATTCCTACTCCTTAGAAGTTCAAATATATGTATCTTCTAAAGATTGATCTACACCTATCATGAGGCCTACTCCTCATTGGATCACTACTCCTACAAAAACCAACTTATTGGAGGCATGCTCCTCCACTTCCAAAAGTTTTACTTAATCTATGCAATCATATTCAAAAAATAAAAACAAATTTTATTGAAGTCTCTAATCAAATTTGTGGCATACCAAAACAACCCGATTGTCAATGGATCTACTATGTGGCACCTAGCAAAGATAAATTTACCTTTTAGTAAATCTCAAAGGCTTATTCATTACAACTTCTCTAGAGTACTACTGACAAGTTGGAGAAAGTGTTGCAATCCCTAACCCAACTAAAGGGGCCCTCATCAATCACTCTAGAATCTCCTAAAGGGGCCCTCATCAATCACTCTAGAATATCTAGGCTTAAAGTCCAATATTACCTTGCCTAGGCATTTTGGGTGACATTGATGAACATATTGATGCTTGGATTCAAAATGTATCCATGTATTTTGACTCTTATCCCAAGATGGTGGATGTGATGAAACTTGAATGGGTAATACTAAACCTAGATGGATAATACTTGAGTGATTTTAACCCTCCAATAGATTCTTCCACCCTCCATTTGTATCTAAAGTATTCACATTCGAATTAAAACCAAATGACCTCTTGGAAAAACAATTACGAGGCATTATGGTAGTAGTTTTAATACTTGGATGGGTAAAACTACAAAAAATATTTATGTGTATGATAACTTCATCATAGTTAGTTCTATGTTCAATCAATTCAACCTTATACTAATCAATTATTAAGCTCCATGGTAGTTATCTATAAGATATCTAATACTTTTATGTCTCTATAAATTTAATTACTAATTATTTTCCATATTTACACACTAAGGTTGAAATCCTTGACTATGATAATCTTAATCAATCCTTTTAAAAGAGTTCTTACAGTAGAACTAAATTTGGGGAAGTGGCACATATTCTCCTTATTCTTCATCTACTCCTTTAGATTCATGTACCCCTTTACATTCATCCTGTGGGCCTACAATGAACTTTCCTCCACTACATATAAACACTTTTCATGCATGCCATAAACTCTCTAATTCTCTTTTCATAAATATTATACACACTCATATGAGTGTCATGCATTGTACCATCAAGCTTCCCCCAAGGCCTTCTTTTATGAACAATGGGACACTTCTCATGCATGTAGAACATTTTTTGTGGAAGACAAGATCATTGAAATCTTAAACACTACCACCCTAGATTCAAGTCTAGTCCATATGACACACCATTATTCCCTAACTGATAGAGAATCCTTGTTTAACCATAATTACCAAATCTAGGGCTGTAGTTATCACCTCATCCTCAATGGTAGTCAAACAAATTTTATCATAGGCTTTGTCCTCTTAGTTCAAAATCTCCCCAACACTCCCCCATGTTCACCCATACCATTTCCATTAAATAACAATAATGGAAATAATTCCCTAGCTCATCATCATGGTTTGGTCACATTGGTTATGTCTCCTTTTCAAGAAATTGTGGAATGTGATACTTCCATTGGCTTGTTTTATCTCATTTGGGTTTTTTTCACTAACTGTCAAGGTAAGCCATCTACGATGTAGGTATAAGTCATTGTAATTTGTTCCATGGTGAAATGGATTCACACATTTAAACTTGCTATTGATGTAGTCTCATAGCTTCTAACTAGTCATGTAATGTTTAAGAAGGTATTTTCACAAGAAATTCCTCCATTTATGTGTGTGGTGCATCTGATCAAACAAGATACTACTTATACAATAGTTCCTTACATCCCTATATAATTTAATACATAACTATTAGGATGTTCTCGACAAGGCTTAAGGTTTTCCCTTACAATGCAAGACTAAGCATACTACTTATTTAATTCCTAATGAGTCACTACCTAATGCAAACAATGACAAGTTATAATTTGCTAAAATAACATCACATTGTCATGCACATGTGGACTTAGTTGTTGACAACATGATCTGTTTTGAGCAGACTTTTCCATACATTTAAACAACTTAACTATTGAGGAATTACATTGTAAATCCTATGGAAATTCAATTAGGGGAAAAAATTATGCATTATTGATGTAGACACTAGCATGGGCCCATAACTAATGGTCACTACCACTCACTTAGAAAGTCTGGGTCTTGCTCCTCCAAAATGGCATCAAATGTATAATGAAGACGTGTATTTTAGAAAAAGAATCTTTGAATCTGTTAAACACTCTAGAAAATGTCACTGTAATAGGATATATGAATTGGGATCATAAGAAGGACACTTCTCCTTTTCTTACCACAACTTTATCAAATCCTACCTAGACATTGTCTCCTACAAAAGTGCTAGGATATAATATTACATTATAATCCTATCCACTAGCCATCATTATTGGTCCTAGAAAACAAGTAGAGAAATAATTAAACTTATTCTTGCTTCCATTTTCTCTGTCACTAATATCCAAAATGCAAAGGATTTCATTGATCATATAGTGTCTATCGATATGCTATCAGTGTCTTCTTGGTAGTTTATACAAATATTTGTGTAGGAGTTAGCATAGTTAGTGCACAATGATCATAAGGATATTTCCCACTGTGATTTTTCCTCAATTCAACCTATGGTTGTTTACTTTAAAGATAAGATGTCAATCAATAGGGAAAATCTTGTTGAACAACAATGATCTAAAATTCATAAAATGATCAATGAGAATGACCTAGTTTCTTACATCATGAAGCTTGTTGATATATTTGAATTCACAACATTTGTTCAGATGGATTGATGATACCTAGACGATGATGTTGTTGATAATACAACAACAAGAGGAGGAGGGTCGCACACTACAAAGGACCACACAACAACAAGAGGAGGAGGGCCGATACACATTAACCCCACACAAGAAAAGTCACATCAGTTCCAACACACTCTACAACAACAGCATGTACGCAAATAAGGAAGACTCCAACAAAAAAAATCAAGAGGGTCTAAGGAGATTCCAATAGAAAATCTAGAGGATCGCAACAAGGAGACTCCAAATGGTAAAACTCAAAGAAGGCAAAGAGTAAGGAGAGGATCTCATTTCACCCATAGACAAAATAAAATTATGTAATGTGAGGGTAGGAGGGTCTCATTTATACTTTAGTTTAGGGTATTAAAATATAAATTAAATTAAAATAATTATTATAACATGTTTAAATTAAATAATTTAAACATGATATAATAAACATTTAATTTAAAATCCTTTAATTAACCCTTGAGACAAAACAATATAAAACCCCAAATCACACAAACAACAAGGGTAGGAGAGGCTTAATGAGTGTTTACAAGGTGGCAATACTCGCTCATTCATTTCTTTACAGGATCTTATTATTTTATCATCATTGCATAAGTGGGATCAATTTGCCTCAAAAAATTTTTCCGGGTTTTATCTACCAAGGTCCAAGACTCAAGGATCAACCCATGTTCTAGACATGGGTACTCCCCCCGACCATGTCCAGGGCCCTAGACTTATCTAGAGGGTTTAACTCCTTGGTCCTATACCAAGAACCACAACCATATATTGGAGGCCCTCTCAAGGGTCTTTAGTGCTTGATTCTAGACCAAGAACCCTAGCCATAATCAAGGGCTCTAACAAGGGTATTTTTCCATGGCATCAATCGCTTGGTCCTGCACTCAAGTACCCCTGTGAGTGCACCGGGGACCTAGACTTTGGCTTCAGAGTCTTAGCCATCATTTCTCGAGAATGACTCTTGCAAAATTGCTTATAAATTTAACAATAAGTAAATTGATATTTCATTGAATTAGTTTAATTGATATTTGGTCCCTCTATGTAAATTTAGGTCACCATAAAATAATTCAAAATTATGCATTTCCCTCAACTATATCCACAACTATCCAACAATTTTTACTTATATTTCTCAAGTCATCCAAACAAACAACTAGGTCCCTCCATCTTAATTTAATTTATATTAGGTTCATGCAAACAACTCCGTTCAACCTATCCTACCATGACAATAAATGAATTCATTAGTAAAACCCATTTAAACAATGTTAATGGGAACTTTAGAGCAATGGCATATAATCCATGTTTATGCAAAACCTTCCCTACATCAAATGGGTCACCAATATGGTCACTAAGGTTCTAATAAATAAGGATATCATCGCCACTTTTAAAACCCTTGAAACAATTAGATAAAATATGATATCAGTGAATGATACCATGGACCAATGTTAGTATAAACGGGTCTATAAGGTAGAATGCACATGTGGAAAAAACTACATCAGGGAAATTAGGTGATCATTTCAAATAAGGATTAAAGAGCATGAAGGTAATATTAAGAATAGGCTCACACACACCTCAACATATTAGTCACAACCTAAGACAATTCAAAATCTTGGCCAAATTGGATTCATGGATGAATGTTTAGTTTCTTTTTAAGTGCATTTTTCTTTGACGCGGGATTGTAGAATGATAAACCCCTGGAATGACAAATTCCTCATGAACCCAACTTTCGATTTCAATGACTTCTATGTGGGTTTTTTTTGATTATTGTGAAAGTTTGTGGTTTTATCTTCTATTACTTATCACTTTAGACACTGTAGTCCACTTGGCAGATATCGAGTCAATTGGCCTGCCACTTCTGTGTTTGAAGACCCTCAGATTCAAATGCTGGTTTTCCGTGTATGGGCATATAGCTATGTCAATCTGGCTATGTCATGACCCCTTATCTCAACATTGATCCATAGCTGTTCACTGCATTTGCGTCTTCTAAATGTAAAAGCAAGAACCCCATGGCTTTACTGGTTAAACTTAATTTCATCTCTGCCTTTAATCACTAACCACATCTCTGGATTTTTTTGATAAACTTTGCATTGTGGATAGATATTGTGGAGGATGTCGATACGAGATTATGCAAAAATTCCTCAAGAAACTCTCTAGGAATTTTCAAGAAGGAAGAACAATAACCCTTCTTCAATTGAGATTCCAAATGAGCACCAACAATCTCGTCAAATGAGAGTTTCAACCAAGTCTGTAAACAGATCAACTGCAAAACCTACTCAAACTAGGGCAAGTTATAGATGGAACCTTCTTGGATAGTCATGATCAACAATTCCTACCAGAATGTAGGGAATAGCTCCGGGACTGCAGTAAACATTTTTGCAAGTTTCTTTAATTTTATTTTTTTATTTTGTTTGAATTTTGTTGTATTTAAATTTATGTGAGGATAAATCTTGAAGTTACTTTTAAATGTGTAGAAAATCAATTTAGGAGCAAGGTGACAAATGAGAGTGGTCACAATTTAAGATCCAAATGTTAGTAGCAGGGTGAAGGTGATGGTATCGCTATGAAGAAACACAAGACATACCGCCAACATCCACCTATCCTTCCCAAGTTACAAGGAACTCCCAAAGGAAACACATATACGATGTTTGAGCCACAAGTGTTAAAAAAGAGGCTGTCGATTTGGCTGTCTTGAACTTTATTTGAGAGCAAACAAAGTTTGCAAATTGTTTTGCATCTGTAACGAGCAAAAACTTTGGCGGATGCATACACAAGATAAATAAACCTACTCAATAGCTCTTGCCCATCTAATGTGAGGCTGCATCGAAGTCGAGTGATAACTCATAAAATGGGATACACTAAAACAGAGCTCAAAATAAGATGTTATCTCCATGTTCAATTTCAAAAGTGGAGGGTCCAAAGCGGTAAATGCTGAAGGTGCAATATTTTAAGCACCCTCACTTTTCCCACATCCTAGGATAAATGATTTTTTGGTCAAGATATGAGAAACTGCTATGGAACGTTTATGTTCCACAATATTTTGCATGACATTTTTTTGTAGAGTTTTTTCTTTGCACACAGTGTCCTGGATTATAAATTACCATCATTCAAATATTATGGTAATCGGGTAGTACACGCATATAATCACATATTGAAGTGAGTTACTGTCAGGCCTCCACAAACCTATAGTACACGCCTAAAAAGGGTCACCACTCTGCATTTCTACCAGACCGGTTGGAAAAGAGGTTAGGACTGCAATCGGGAAAATTTGGAAGCTATGTTCTATGGTGTTGATGTTGGTATGAAGCTTCAGTGAGCAGAAGCCAATTCTCAGGCCACATTTGTTGATAAATAGGATGCTGCATCAGATCCAATGCTCTCGTAATAGAAATTCTAGAGCATACCACTGATGATGATGGTCATTCAATGACACCCCTGACCTAGACAGTATGTGATCATTTAGATGTACCTGACCCATTTTACATAGTTTACTGAAGCCCTAGATATATATCCTGTTTGTATGGAAATGCACCAGTTCTGCTACTAATCAGAGTCAGGATGGCGTTAAACGAACCTCCAGATGGTAGGGGACTTGATTCAAGCTTCAATTCTGATGGATCAATAGGGCAGTTTTTCCACACAGTTGTTCAATCTCCAATTTTCTTGGAATAAGAACAACAACATCATAAGTAATTTTGTATAATTGTGAACACGCTAAACCCTCGATTTAGTTCTGTAGCTGTGTTATTCATGCTCTCTTATCTCCATCTATTCCATCTCCCAAGACTTGAGTCGGCTTCTTGTCTCCACTCTCATTAGGAGAGCTCAGCGGTGGGAGTTCATGTGTATCACTGAATGCCCAAAACTACGAAATTTAATGTGTTATATAACGGTTGAATATAATTCACATTAAATTTTCAAATCTGAAATGTGATATATAGGCTAATGAGAAGAGAGCCAAGAGTGTGTCTCGAAGAATGGGATTGAGGAAGCACTCATATTAGGAAAGGATGTGTCCTTTCAGGATGAGTCCATTCAGGATGATCCATAAATGTAAGATCTTGACTTATATGCAAACTCCAGTCTCACTGTGTTTTAAATTCTCCCACCATCTAAATTTACAGAACCCTGGATAAACTCTACCATTGAACAAAACAAGCAACTGAAAACTTGTTCACACTGATGCAACACCTAATCTTGAACCTAGTTTATGCAGAATATTCCTGAGAATGTGGCCCAACAGTATTCCATCCCTGAATGGGGCATGGATCATTCACATGAACACCTAATTTTGAAACAACATGTTTGAATATTTGAGAACATATTCTATCCCACACCAGAAAAGAAAGTTTTTAACCTTCCTCATCTCGCAAATTTCTTCTTGTCCAAGAATGCTTAGTATTATAGCTATGTTCATCTGGCCCCATCGGGTTATTGAAAGAGAAGATAAACATTGAAGAATGGTATTTAAAATGAAGATTTATGAACTTTTTAGATAATAAGTAGTCTTTTAAAACGCTTTACATGGAGATTTATACCCTTGCTTTCTTGTCCAAATATTAGTTTCAATTTAGTATTGATATGTAGAGAACACCTTATTCCATGCAAGAAATAGAAGATAAGTATTTTCGAAAGAATGGTATTTAAAAAAGATTTCGAACTTTTAGATAATAAGTAGTCTTTGGAAGAATTGCTTAATATGGAGGTTTATGCTCATCCTTTAGTTTGAAAGGGCATCAAGAAATTTGATTATATTACCACTACAAAAGAAGATGAGAAAGGCCGAATCACGAGTGGAGATTAGTATTTTATTGATCTTTGTAAATATTATCAAATAACAACACATGGGATTAGAATTACATCTCTAAGGATTTCAGACTTTATCCACAAGGAGAATTTCCTAAGGATTTTGGACTCTTCATCCACAAGGAGAATTTCCATAAGGATTTTGTACTTTATCCACAACGAGATAAATATTTCTTTGGAAGAAAGACTTAATAGATGGAAATGCACTATCTTCATACTTCTATATTTATTTTCATTATTATCTAACTCTAAATCAACGACAATTTATTTTACCAAGGTTCACACAACATCGCTGGAAATGATACCAATTCTTTATTTTAATTACAATTTTGGCACCTCAGACATTTCGTATGTTTGGAATTGTAAATTCTAATTTTGAAACTCATGCAGGTGTTTCAATTTCATAATAGTCATCCATCTTAAAGCTGGCGGTTTAGAGTCCGCACTTTGAGTTAAATGTCTTTGTTCAAGGCATCCTAAAATGATGTGGAACTTATGTATTTTACACTGTTGCTTTTCAGACTTTTATTATAATATATATATACATATATATATTACAATTTTAAATCAAAATAACAATTTGTCTCATGTATACATTTGATTTCTCATAATATGATATATCATAATTGACGGTAAAACAGTGACAGAGTTAACTTGTTATGAACTAATATTTTACTTGCATGTAATTTGGATATATTACATTTGTTCCTTATTATTATTTCAAAATTGGTTCCAACTTAAAATTAGTGGAGATGTTTTTTACTTACATGGAATTTGTATATTACATTTGTTACTTATTACTATTCTTTTTAGATGGTAGTTGAATTCATTTTGAATATAAAATATAGTCATGTTTAATATTGTAGGTTTTCCTCCTTTGTATTATTGTTTGCAATTTAGCTCTTTTATCTTATTTCCAACCAATCATTTTAAGATAATAGAATAACAATATATAAGCTCTTAGTTTTAAATCTTTAAATTCCTAAAATTTTAGTTAGGAATAAAGTTAAATCAAAAGCATAAATTATTTCATTTATTGAATTTTTTATATTTTATAAAATGTTTCATCAACAGTAGTAATCCTACAAGGTTCTCTATTTTAAATTGAAATAAGTGTAATTGAGACTTTTTTTCCAAGGTGACACTTATTAAATGGGCATTGTCATCAAACTTGTGATGGGGAGAAAAAAAACAGTTAAATGGAAAGATAGTTGCAATGCTTAAAGCATACTAAAAACATAAGGATATGGAACAATAACTAAGATAACAAGAAATTATAAGATAAGATGTATGAGAGATTTTATTTGGAGAAAAGTAATTTTAAACTTGGATCAATGATTGACATTATTTAACCATAGCTAAAACCATTGAAGGTGAACTATGATGTTTTCGCTTAGAGGAGGAAGTGAGGTTTGTATATATTTATATGATAACAGAGTTACAACAGCTTGAAGATATGTAGGATATAATTACTCACCCTTTATTTTATATGTATGGAACCTTTATATGCTCATTGAAATATTTATGAAATGTAATAACCTTTCAATGCAATGACAAATTATTTTCTTCTCTTTCTTTCTAACTTGATGTTACATGTAGATACAAATAAAATGTACCCCCAACTAGATGTATTAATTGATTCTTGCAAATGATGTGCCAAATATACACATATAATGGTGACCTATTTGAGTTAGGTCACCATTATATGTGTATATTTACCATGAAATTTTTGGATCAAAGTTAACAATTTCAGAATTACAATTACATTTTGAACTCTTTGAAAACCTACATTTTATCTACATTCACCTTTGATCTGATATTGACACTTTATCAGCTCTTGAAATAATTTTTTATAAAACCAAGTTTAATAAAAATTATTTCAAGAGCTAATTTCATTTTTTCCTTTCTTACAAATATTTTAAAATATGAATAAAATAAACTTTTGTTAATGTGAAAATGACCTAAAAAATAAAACAATACTATTTAATTGCTACCTGTAAATACATAAGTATTTAATTTCTATCTATAAAAAAATTTTATAATTTGTAAAAAGTTTTAGAATGCCATGACTTCAACAGTTATTGAATTGGAAACTAATTTTGGTAAAATTATACCTGATTCTGACTGTTATTATAAAAAAAAAAAAATTGGAAATGAAACTACACTCTTTACATTGTTTTAGTATCTAATTTTTTAAGAAGGGACTTTGCTACCACCTAACATCTTGTTCTCTATAGACGGGTTTGCAAAGTGAACGATTCATTGTAATAGGCCATTTAACTTGACCATTGATTCATATATTATGTGTTAACATCTCTTTCTTTAATATTGTGTAGTATGTTTCAACTTTCTAAGATAAGGCTTCATCATAGCTATGGAAATTTTTAGGGATGGAATTTGATTGGCCTAATGTCATGATTACATTTTAATATAATCGTCATATTGACATTGTTGTGAAATAAACAATTATAAATATTTTGAAAATGTTGAATGGGAGAGTTTTATGACTTCATGTGAGAGGGACCTTTGTAATTAATACACCTAATCACCTTACATATAATAGCATATATGCTTTCTCAACATGTGTACCCCTCTATGAACATGGGGAAAATCAAAGAGTAGGGTTGGGAATTATGGATTTGAAGGGGACGAATCCATAAGACATATATGAGAATGGTTCAAACATTCTAAAGCGTAAGTAAACCCCATCAATAAACTTCATTGTGTCATATTTTAATTTTGTTAACATGTGAGCCATTTCCAATCACAAGATGTCCAAATGGAGAATTTGATATCATTATGTCACTCTTAATACTATGTTTCTTTTTAAAAAAGATCATTCCATCCAAATGTTAGAAAGGGGCATGCTTAGAAGGATATATGACGATGGGTCTTTAATTTGTAAGTACTTTTACTCTTATTCAAATATAGAGCATCATAAGTGGTTCCCTTGTTATTATATTAATTCTTGTTTAAATACCAAGAACATAATTTTAACACTAAACTAAGATGCAAATTCATTAAATTGTCTCACTCCTACATAGTATCTTTTTATAAATATCATAAAATGAAAATATGTTTGAAGATGTCACAAGTTATCAAAATCTTGAATGTACTTTGAATGAAAAAATTACAAATTATGGAATGTACACTATGTGCCAAGTTTGTTTAAAAAAATCGTAATGGTATTCCATCTTCACCATTCGCTCATGGATCGACTTTGGACATTTTCCATTTCTAACTTTTTTTTTGATTGAACTTCTATTAACTTTTTTGCACGCCGCATACCAAATGACTATATTGGATAACTTTGCATATCCGGATCGATAGTCTTAAAAGTGAACATGAGTATCGGGTTTGATGGGTTTTGAAAAAAATATCCTTTCAATATAATGGATCCTCTTCATATATAAAACCATTATCATCAAAATCTTCTAATAGCCTTCATCTTTGTGACGCGGCATCGATCAAATAATATTTCACTTTTTTCAGTTTTGTCTACAGGTGAAACCATGGCTAAAGACATCTCCTGTAAATAATTTGATATATTGGACAACAATTAATTCGCATATATTATCACACAAGTATGTATCTAAGTTATTTGGAAAAAATTAAACATAATTTAATTTTACCTCTTTACCAAGATCATAAACTCTATCAGCCATCAATTGACACTATAGTTTCATTTGATTCTATCTCCTAAGCTTGCAAGTGGCATTTTCCCTTTTACATTAAGTTCAATATGTCTCCAAGCTTTAACATATCCTTCATTTTCGCTCTCACAAATATCCTGATTCTCGAAATATCTATGCAAGCTGAACAAAAACAATAGTCATTCCATCTATCAAATGCAAACCCATTTTGAAAACTTTTGTTTTAATCAATGTATTTTTCTTGAATGGATTTCAAATCGTTACACGCTGATTGATCTATTTACATCTCTATTCCAACATGCCAAAAATACCCTCGCACAAGACAAGAACTTGCTAACTTGAAATCTCTCAAGAAAATGATTGAAGATTTACTGAATATAAATTTGAACACATTCAAATTTATATATCTTGTGTACATACATGTAACATTTATATATAGACACACCTGCGAACATCTCTTGATGGATTATATTCATGTCTTAACGCCATGTTGCACCATTCAACAACTTGTTCGGATCCAAATCGATCTACATGAGGGTTCACCGGATACCTTGAAGTGCCTGCTTTATACATGCCCCTCGGCATCAGTCAGTACTCTCCTTTCCATGACACCCAAAAAATTCCAACAATGTGTAATCTTAATTTTTTATGAAGACGACAAAACCAATAGAATGACCATGCAAGTGTGATTTGACCGGACTCCGCGACACCCATCGGACCATATCCACTGTCGATCAAATATGATTTCGCATTCTTTCAACGAATCATGCACCGTATCAAAACAATGTTGTACATATTGTGTGTCGTGTGTTCAATCATCATTTATATAAAAGTAATATTCTTTAATAAAATGTCGATTGTCGTTGGTGCTTTATATGTTTGGAAGAATCCATTGAGCATGTCTATACAGAACATGGAAAAATATAGTGAATATTATCACCGATAATATTCACCAGATTTTTTGTGCAATCTAATGTGTAATTCTCTCAGAAAATCAACTACGACAAATTGTCCCCGTGGAAACACTTCTACTGAGATTTTTTTTGAATTGTAGGTCTTTCCATTGACCTCTATGTGAATGCTTGGTGTATCATGGATTTTCTCAAACTTCTTCTAAAATTATATCAAATAGATTTTTATCTACCTTCAAATCAAGCTCTTTGGAAATAACATTTAAATAATGTGGAGTTGTGTCAGTCAAATATCTACATCTTCTTCTTCACAATCAATCTTATATTAGAAGATGATTGATCATTCATATCAATATGATACTTCTGAATGAAACAAACTTAGATTTGGCTAACGACTAAGCATTTCTTTCCCACCAACACATTTTTTTTTGTAAATAAATCATCATCTTCTCTTCACATAGAATTTCAGATATAAAAAACACGAATTGTGGAAGGAAGAGGTGAAATTCACATAAAGTTTTACCAAAATCCAAAAAGTGTCGTGATATTAAACTTAAACTCCACATGATAACGACAAATAACACGTCACGCATGATGGGTCTAATATGAATTTTGTTGCACAAATGTATTGATAGAAATTTCTGAACTCTCTCCTTTGTGCTCTTCTTTGAATTTATTAAACAACTCTAATGAAGTCATTGGAAATATAT
Organism: Picea sitchensis; assembly: GCA_010110895.2. Taxonomy (NCBI): domain Eukaryota; kingdom Viridiplantae; phylum Streptophyta; class Pinopsida; order Pinales; family Pinaceae; genus Picea; species Picea sitchensis. Next base: position 3,759 of record SNQJ01S0201500.1, on the reverse strand, counting down.
ATGTTTTGAATGTTCTTCATATTGGATTTCAAGCAGGCTATTCTCGACGCAACACATCCCTTGTATGTGGTGAAATACTTAGACTTTTCCAACCAACAATTACGGCCAATTCTTTTAACATTTTCTAGTCTATCTTTGTGGGTTGCCTAGGAAATCTACCGTCACAAATAAGCCAATTCATCATTTACATCTATTTTGAAACAAAATTTTCTATGTTTGTGTAATTTTTTCTTGACGTTCTAAAGTTTTTAAGCATGTGTAGTGTCAAACGATCTTTTTATATCATTCTCAAAACAATTGCTATTTGTAACGTTTTACGGGCAACACAAACATCTTCTTTTCTAGATTTCCAAAGCTTTTAATACACTAGTTGGCATTGTTAAAGACATTCAAGGTAACCTTTTGTATCCTTTGTCGAAATTCTTGAATACTCCACAATATGGTTTCTTTAACTTTCTGACTTCAGAGAAAGTAAAGCTGGAGCCTGTGGTCAGCATCGATTCATCTTTGAAATAAGTATTGAGGCTATATTCTTAGTTCGACATCTTATATAATGCTTTAGCTTTTTCTTTCCAAATTTGTCAAGATCAACATTTTCTAATATTTCTTCATCAATGTTGATAGATTCTCCCGTGATATTTCAATTTAAAGTTTATATTTAAAACATAACCCTAACACAAATTCACTGAATTATATATACTTGAGTGTTCATCTATATTAATCTAAATTTATGTAATAATATTACCTATAGGTGATCTTGCCTTCTTTCGATTCAATTTCAGTTTTAACGTATTCTTCGACATTATGAGATAAATCTATTTATGTTTTTTGAAAACATCAAATTGTAATTACACCAATTTGCATTATTTATAATATTTTAATTTGAATTCTATACTTTGAATTTTGTACTTTCCTAATATAATCCCAATGTGTGTCGTGTACTTGATCATCATATTTGCATGCATACCGGGTTGAACTTCTTCTTTTCGAAAAACTCTATTGACATTACTACGCTTTTTATTCTTCAATATTTGCACGCTTCATTTTTCTCTCATAAATTTTCCTTTGTCTGATTTAATATCATCTCGAAAAGTGACCATATTTTTTCTTGTGAAAACTTTTGTTTCCTATGATTTTTATAGTTATCTATAAAGATATGTTCAACAAAGACTTCACCTTGAAAAAAAATTCTCAACATCATCTTCAACATATAAATTGTTCATTCCTAATAAAACTTGAAACAAACATCATTTATCTTATCTCCACAAAACAAAAAAGATGATTCAAAACTTCATTTAAGCGTTCTAAAACCACCATGTATAGATATCGATCCTCCGATTAATCCTGTGGAACAGAGGGAAGAAATAAAGAAAGAAAGAATACAACTAATCAAGAATAGAAATGTTTAAATCCCAACTCGAAGAGCATTCTTTTTGTTCAGCTCTGATGGATTGTAAGTTAAATTTGTTCTATGGAATCCTATTTATACAATTTGGCTGAAAAACCATAATGAATGGTCGCTTCTACATTTTCTAACTGACAAATTGTTGACATCTTTCTCGGCCGAAAGAATTGGTTTTCAAATTTAAAGATCTTTGAAACCAAGGCTTTGATCGGACTGCTAGATTTTGGTCTTTCGTCGAAACATTATTTTTCTAAAAAAGTTTTTCGGCCGAGAACAAAAAATTGGCACTGATGAACGAAACCAGAGAAATGCCCCCAAGCATAACTAAACTTCCGAGGCTATGACCTAAACACTGAGGACTTGGTTTCGAAAATGACACCATCAATTTCAAAATTGAATCTACTTTCAATTCAGATAATTTGTTTTCATTTTCTTATTTTATCTAATTTTATTTAATTTAAAAAAATCACTACATAGTATTTTCAACAAACATTATGATTAAGTGAAATGAAATATCTGTATCTCAAAAATATACAAGGAAAATTTGAAAAAAATATATTCATAATCCTTAAACTGTTCTTTTCAAAAGGGTATATTTAAATTTTAGTTTTAAGTAAAAATTAAGATAGATACAAGGTGTAGAAAAACATATTTTTAAACTCTGCAACGTTTTCAGCTTGGTCAACTTAAAAAAATTCTAGAAATTATAATATTAATCCGTTAAATTCAAAATAATAGTCATAATAAAATAGAGCCTCTGTATATTGTTTTAGTATATTTTGTTTCTTAAAAACATAAGTTTAATAATATATACATTGTTGTAGAAATAAGTAACTCATTATCATTCATTTCATGTTTAAGAAGCATACCGTTAAACAATTGTCAAATTGACATATCAAATCGTGATAAAAAAAAATTGAAAAATAGTCATTGGAAAGCTAACACAATTATTCAAAAGTTTTGTTTTTACTGTAAAGTGAAATTCTAAATAAAAAAAATACTTTTGTATGTTGGAAGTTGAATAACTTGTGAAAATGCAGTTTTTTTTCTCATAAAACAAGCAAAAGTGTAACCCATCTTCATTATTTCACCCTTAAGCATTCGCTTTGCAGAGCATATTCCAGTGAAGAGCATCGGAATATCGTAACAACAAAGCTTCCGCACAACCTGGAAAAAAAAACACTAAGCATAAATGAATTTCACTATAAAATTTACGAAACATAAATAAATAAGACAACTCCAATTTCTTCAAGGCCAAGTGCATGACACATATTTATTGAAATGTCTTTTCTAGACACATGAATAACCTTCATAACATAGGTCACCATAAATAGAAACCACTACGCAGTCCATAGAAAAGTGAGACATTTACTTTGCATCAGTTCTAAACCTCTGATGTTTCCTCCTAAATCTGAGTAAATCAACATACCACAAATGACTCAACCATTCTCTAAATTACCTTGCTTGTCACAACTTGTGCTGTAGAACTATTCGAAATGTAGACCCATGGAGGCACAACAACCCACGAGAATTAGTGGCATGGATCCTCCATAGAACACTAAAAAATAAACCAAGTGTTTCCTATGCACGTGGCATACCTGTGTGCAATGAGGATGCACAAAAAATAAATAGTCATGCCGTCTGCAGAGATATGGTCATAGCAAAATCCTTCACACAAACTGAAAAAAATAAAGTAAAAAATGCATTTGACCAAGAAATTTCTGAAAGATAAATATAGCACCAAGCACAAATTTCTTTAAGCCCCAATGGATGACACATGCTTACTAAAATTTCGTTTCCCTAGACAAATTACGTCCAAAATACACATAATTATAAATAGAAAGCACTACCCAACCTATAGAAAAGCGTGAAATTTAGTCGGGAATAGATCTAAATCATTTCCCTTTGCTTGTAAATCCACTATATCTAACTATAAAGACATTCCACTACAAAATTTATGAAACATAAATAAATCATATAACTCAAATTACTTTTTTTTGGGTTAGCTAAATATCCCTGACTGATAGGATTGGCCTATGACTGAGATGCCATGACCCAAGGGCATCTAAGCTGTCAAAATCACCTGGGGATCGCACCCGGCCTGGATCGCACCAACCCTTAACATGGCTGGATTTGAGGTGTCCCTGAGGTTTCGAACTGATGACTTCACTTACATAGTGCCTTAACAACACACTCCCTCACCAACTTCTCTACACCACAGGGACATAGCTCAAATTACTTCAAGGCCAAGTGCATGATACATATTTATTGAAATATATGTTCCAAACACATGAATAACCTCTGGAACACATGTTACCATAAATAGAAAACACTACACAGTCAATAGAAAAGCG
>SNQJ01S0201499.1:9924-26430 GCA_010110895.2 Picea sitchensis | reverse complement strand
CCCCCCCACCCTAGACCTTATAGGTACTTATTTATACGTATTCTTGGCTTCTTAGCCATTACAATGTCTTACAAAAACCCTAACCCTAATGTGGTTAGGTTTTCCTGCATGCACACCTCACATGTTTTTTTTCCTCTTTTCCCTGCACCACTTTTCCTTTATTCCCGATGCGCTCCCCTATTTTCCGACGATGCTCTGATTCCTTCAACGCTTCTTCGATTTCTCTCAACATTGGCCTCCACCAACAACCCCCCAACACTGACATCGAGACTCATCCTAAGTCATTCACGGATTCCAACATATTTGGCTACCTATGCCAGTGCGTCGTACATCTCTGCTATCCGCTGGCATTGCTCCTGATCTTGGTTGCTCTTCTCTGTCATTCCCTCTACTCGTTGCACGATGACTANTTTTGATATTTTATGGTAGGGACATTGTTCTCTGCTGCTACTTGACATTTTTCATTGTTGCGTGTAATTTATCTTCCTGCAATTTATCCTCTAGTAGTTGTGTCCATAGTTGGGCGATCTTTTCCAACATCTTTGTCATTCTCTGTATATTTTGTGTGATGTTCTCTGCAGATGTTGTCGTGTCTTGTTCTCTTTGTGTTCTGACGTCTGGAGAAGTAGTAGGTACTGCGCGCTCCTCCAGTTCCTTGATCCGGTCTTTGTATTGTTGTAACATCTATGCTATCTTTCTCATATTCTCTTCCGAAGACGCTTCCTTCGATTTTGCGTTGTCTGAGATGGCTTGAAAGACTACATGTATCTGGTTCTCCATCTCGTTCAGTTTCTGCCGCACCCTCTTTTTCTGTTGCCCTTCTTGGTTGATGACTCCCTTCATTATGGTATCCTCCTCCTACGCTATATGTAGATTCGTCACGTTAGACCTTGCTCTTGACTGAATCTCCTACACGACGCTGACCTGTAATTTATATAGTGCCTTTGTCAAAATCTTAAGCAAATCCAAGTCGAGTGTGTCAATGTCTTTTAAAGGATTATGCATTGTCTCCTCATCAAGAAATAACATCTCAGGTGTTAATATGAAGTTGGCACTCCCTTGCGCTATGATCTCCACTGTTTCTTGAGCAGGGACTCCTTCCCTAGACTTTTTTGGTGTGTCCTTCTATTGCGGTTCATCCTGTATCTTCAACTACTCCATCGCAGTTTTAACCTCCTATATTTTCTCCAGGATTGAAGCCCGGTGATTCTCGACATTTTCCCAAACCTCTGACAGTCGATCTTCCACTGTCGTGGCTATCAACTCCACATCATCTGTTGTAAGTGATGTTTCCATTGGTTTTATGTGGGCCTTCGCCTTCTTCCTGGAGCCACTTGCTTTCTCCCCTGTTCTCTTTCTTTGGGTCGTTGATGGATCCAACGCCTTAGGAATCTCTGTATCCAAGCTTGTATACTACGCCATTTCTTCCTCCATAGGTTTCTCCTGTGTCACTGTTCTTATTCCTTCTATGCACCCCTGCTCTGTCGTTCCTCTTAGATCTTGTTCTGGGCGTAGCGGTCCTTGTGTAGAACCATGTTGTGATTTCTTCTTTGTTCGGCTTATCTTTTGTATGGGACTGCTTCCCCCCTCTTGACCTTGTGTCGTCTTCTTCTTTTTGTTTGCACCATTTCTGTCTATCTGCTGCACAGGGACTGTTCTGTCCTGCGTCGTAGTTTGTCCTCCTGGAATTGTCTTTGGGATTATTGGCGTTCTCCACTCTTGGACCTCCATCTGGATATCCTGCATCGTCATGCAGTAATTCAACTATAGCCACTCCTTGGCGGGATCCCTCTTTGCTTGTAGCCACATACTATGGCGTGATGCTTGGAAATTCGTTATCTGTCTAAACTCCTAGATAGTTTTCAGTGAGATTCTCCACGTGTCTCCCAACTTGGTCTGGATCTTTGTTAGGTACAACGTGAATACGTCGTTGTTGATTTTCATTTCCTTGGGATCCGCTGTACTTCGAAGAGACGTGTAGCGCGTTTCACGACACTTTCCTGTTCTTTGCAGGAACACGTTGTATGTGGGTTCTTTCCATCCTACCAATGCAATGAGGATGGGTAACCACGAGTAGTGGAACTCAGATCCCCAATCTTGTGCATCCTTTCAATCTTCTAGAAAGAAATTTAGTAAATAAAGGCCCCAGCTCATCGAGACCCCTTCGTGGACTGTGATGCCACTGCTACTTCTCCTACGAGTACCTCCTCCTTTCGACACTTGCGCATTAGTTTGAAACCCAACAGTCTTGTTGCAAATTTGGTTGCAAGATAGTTGATGTCACTGATCCTGATTCCCTTGTTACCACTCTCTGCGCCATACTTCACCTTTATTTCGTCGGAGGTTGCTTTTGCCTTTGTTTTGTCTTCTAAATATTTCTCTGGCTTCTCCCCATCCGTGGGTAACCCGGTAATTACGGTGATCAGATCAACATTGATAGGCACAGGCCTATCCATCCACAAAACCCCCCATGTAATCGCACTAGGAGTTGCTTCACACATCCATTGATGTGTTTACCGTGCCTGAAGTGTGGTATATCCAGTAAATTCATAATGTTTATGTTGTATAGCCCTGGGATCCACTGCACATGCTCCAACAGTGGCGTGCCTAATGTGCCTTCTCCCCTGCTCTCCAAGAAATTCGATGGCGCCAAGTCTGGGAATTTCACTGTGTCTACCACATCATGGTCGGAGTATTTAAGAGCATATACTCCTCCCACCATTCTGTCATCGGCCTTCACTCCCTTGGGGATTTTTGGCATCACTATGGCCAATTTTTCCTGTGTGTGTTGTACGCCTTGTGCACTGCTCTCTGCTCGTGCCTTCTTCTTCCCTTGTGGGGATGATACCCCAACTGTTGGCATGGCCTCGAGCTTAGTTTCACGGTCTGCTTATGGTTTTCGGCCCTGCTCTAGGCCTTGTTGAGTTGAATCTGTGGCCTATTCCTCTTGTTGTATCCTTGTTCCCCTGGATGTGTCATATTCTGTCCTTTCCGCGTCTGCCTCTGGTTGTTCGGCCTCCTATGTGGGGTTTTGTTCCTCCTCTATGTGCGTGGTAGTAGGCTCGTATTCTGGCGTGTGAATCTCGTCCACATCCACGATTGTGGGCATCTCCTGCGTTCTTGTTTCTGTTACTCGAGCACTACTTCTTGTATTTTTCCCGATTCCTTTGGGCGCCCCGACTCTCGGTGGTGACATTCTGCTAAATTCCAACTGCTGGCCTCAAATCTCCACTAGTTGTTATCACTTCGCACTCTTTCGCGCTCAACTTCGCACTCTTCACTCTTCTCCTTCGTGAAAAATGAAAATCACTATTTTCCCCCCCTTTTCCGACTTTTATAGCAGGATGACAAAATGATAGCTGTGTCGCACTAACAATTGTCACTTTTTCTCTTTCTATTGTGTTTCATGCGTGGTGTGCCTTTCTACCTGTTGATTTCTCTCCTACACGCAGTGTTTTCAATCATTGTATTTTTTTGCAACACATTGTTAATTCTAACAGTTCTATTATATTAAAACCTTCCATCTCTGCTGATCTGTTTGTATTTTTATCCCATTTCTACTTTTATGGATTTTCTTCTTTTTCTCCTTTTTGTTCCTTTTTCTCATTTTCTCTATCTACTATAATACACTATGTACATATTTTCTTACTGCGATGTAGGGTTCAAGTGCTAGGAGGTCGACTGCCTCTATACAGTTTCGGTCGACTCCCAATGATCATTCCTCTCAGTTCCGTGCCTCCCACGTATTTTGACTGTATTGATCCCCCGTCGGTGACAGTTTTCACTTCGTATGGGCCCAGCCAATGCATTTTGAATTTTCCTGGATGCTAACAAAATTTTCTGTCATATAGCAAGACTAGATCTCCCTCCTTGAAACTCTTTTTCTTGATATGTCTGTCTTGCCAAGCTTTATCTCTTTCTTTCTGCACTTCCTGGTGAAATCCTGCCAAAATCCTATCTTCCTCCATTTCCATGAGCTGACTTAGCCTTTCTTTTACTACGCCTCGTTCTGTCATGTTGGTAATTGTTATGACTCGCAGGCTAGGTACCCAAAATTCTAATGGCACCATTACTTCCTATCCATACACCAACCTGAATGGTGTCTGTCCTATCAACTTTTTGCATGTAGTCATGTATGCCCATAGTACTGTTGGTATCTTCAAATCTCAATCATCCTTGTTGACATTACAAATCTTAGTTAAGGCATTCTCTAGGATCTTATTGTAGGCTTCAACTGTTCCATTTTCCTGAGGATGGTATGGTGTAATCTTCTGATGATATACTTTAAATTCCTCAGTCATATCCCTGACAGTACTGTTGATAAAGTGAGTGCTTGGTCACTCATCAAAATCCTTGGACAACCAAATCTAGTGATCACTTGTTCAAACAAGAAGTGTATTGTTGTCTCTGTGCTACAATCTTTTACTGGTGCTGCTTTTGCCCATCTTGTTAGGCATTTTGTCGCAGTAATGATATACCTTGCTCTTGACCTCTTTGTCGGTGGGTTAATTGGTCCCACAAAGTCTATTGCCCATTTGTCAAATACCTGCAACGTTACTTGTGATCTTAGGGGCATCTCATCCCTTCTATTAGGTTTACCAACCCTCTGACAAACATCACATCTCTAGTAATAGTCCTTAGCATCTCTATGTATTGTCGACCACCATAGTCTTACGCTAAATAAATTTTGTGCAGTAGCTTTCCCTACATAATGTCCTCCAACTATTCCCTCATGAGCTTCTGCAAAAATCCTAGGCCTTTCATGTTCTAGTACGCATCTTCTCAAAATGTTGTTGGCACCGATATTGTATAAATGTCCTGCAATCAGTTGATAGTCTGGAGCTCTGACTACTAGATTTTTCTTTTGTGCACTGTTAAACTCTTGTGGCATAGTCCTTGTACTCAAGTATTCAATGATGTCAGCAAAATATTCATCAGCTATTTGCACTGAAAACAACTGTGTATCAGGGAAGTTATCCTCTAAATTTGTAGGTTCCTCTCCATGGGTGACCCTTGACAAGTGATCGGGTCTTGCATTCAGCTTTCCTGGTTTGACTATTACTTCAAATCAAATTCCTAAAATAACAATAGCCATCTACAGATCCTCCCCCCCAACACTGGCTTATTGACTAGGTATTTGAGTGCTAAATGATCTGTGAACATCTTAAATTGTTTACCCAGTAAGTAATGTCTGAACTTCTGAAGTGCATAGACCATAGCTAGGCCTTCTCTTTATGTAGTATTGTAGTTCTGCTATGATTTTGACAGTTTTCTGCTCACAAATGTTATAGGATGATCCAATTCCCCTGCTCCTGGCTGAGCCAGAATTGCTCCAAGTGCTATAGTCGATGCATCTACATGCACATGGAATGTCTTTTCCCAATCTGGGAATACTAGTATAGGTGTTGTGACCATCTTTTCTTTTAAGGTGTCCAAACCCTGCTGACAATCCTCATTTCACTGAAATTTAGTATCTTTCTTTAACAATTTCTCCATTGGCGCAATGATCTATGCATACCCTTTTATGAATTTCCTGTAGTAGCCTGTATGTCCCAATGTTGCTCTCAACTAGCGCACTGATTTTGGTGGTGGTAAATTGACAATCATTGCAATCTTGGCAGGATCTACTAGCAAGCCTTGTTTGCACACTATATGTCCCAACAGTATTCCAAAAGGTTTCCCAAATATGCACTTATTGATATTCAATGATATCTGACACTGCCTACATATTTCCAACATCAGTCTTAACACTTCCACATGGTCTTTTAACATAATATATACGGTCCAATCATCCAGATACACTTCTAAAAATTGATGTATGAACTCCTTAAAAGCAACTATTACTACCCTTGAAAATATGGTTGGTTCATTATTCAGCCCCAAAGGCATGACTGTGCACTGGTAGGATCCCCATTTTGTAGCAAAAGTGGTCTTGTACCTGTCTTCTGGGGCTATCTTGATCTGATGGTAACCTGAGAATTCATCTGTAAATGAGTATGCTTCGTGGTCTCCTACATTCTCTAATACCTCATCTGTGAAAGGGGTAGGAAAAGGATCATGTAAGCATGCATCGTTCAATTTTATCAAGTCTACACAAATCCTTATCCCCCCTTGTTTCTTTTATTGCACTACCATAGGGCTTATCCATTCAAATTCCTCCATTGGTTCTATGATACCAGCTTCCAACATTCTGTCAATTTCTGCTTATATATTGGATTTAGTCTATACGGTCTCTGTCCTACAGATCTAGCCTCAGGTTTGAGGTATATTCATCTCTTCTAGCTCTCCTGCTATGCCTTTCATCTCTGTAAACGTTGTTGGGAATAGGTCATTGTACTCGCGAAGTAACTCTGTTATCCTCTCTAGTGTTTGTTCATCCTAATAATCTCCATTGCTGGCCATTTTGGGATTATCAGTTGTCCCAATCTTGACTTTCTTCACCTTGATTGGTGCAGAAAAAACTTCTGATTCCAGAGATGGACCTTCCACCCCTCTTTAACCTTCAACTTCTGTGATATGAATGTTGCGTGGATCATATTCATCTAGTGCTTCTTCTTCCACATTATAGCACGACAATAGTTCTTTGATTGTCTGTATGTTTTGTTGTTGACACTCTATCATGAGTTCAACCTTTGGTTCCTGAATAAAAATCACCCCTCTGATTTGTTGAAGTGTTGAATCAACATTGGGGTTCTCATGTTCAAATTAGAAAGTGACCATAAAAATTTTCTGTAATGTTGTCCATTCTATAGTGCCTTTGCGCAGTTCCTTGTCTACATATCAGTTCGTTGGGATTCCTTCCAATGTGTGGATAAAGTGATGAGACCATTCCTCCAGTGGTGTCATCCTGCACAGTGTTTTGCACTTCTCCAAGTGTTCTGCTTGTGTCCCTTGCCCATCATATCTATGCATCTCATTGCTTGTCAGCTCTGCGCCAAATCTAATGTGCAGTAATCGCTTACATTGGTACCAATCCTTAACTGTTTCTTTGTGCGCACCCCACCATCTTCCAGGTGTTACCTTGAGTGCAATGTCTAGGGCTAAGATCCCTGATTCTCTAACACTTCATCTTCATATCTTGTTAGGAATTCTTCTAGGTCATTCAGTCCATGAAAACCGAGAACTTCTCTTATCTTCGTACCTACACATTTTATTGCGCGGTCTATTCTTGTGCACCTTCTTGTGGATACTTCATGTAATCTTTGTTGCCAATTTTCCAACCCTATATCTGAGTTAGAAGCACAGGATGTGATACTTCTCTAGCTGAGTACTCCATCTGCAGTTGGGTTGACATAATCTTCTTCGCGCACGGTGGTTCTGTAGAATTGGTTGATTTCCTCCAGATCTAAGCAACTGGATTCTACAAACCTTTCTCCTTCTGATGGATCTAATGGTGCAATGATTCTGTATTCCCCTGATTTGAATGTCATCTTCCTTGTCTTCAAGCTGATTATGGCTTGGTTATCAAATGCCCAATCCAGTCCAAGCAATGCTGGATAAGGTGTTGCACCATCTACTATCTCTATCACTTCGAAGTCTACCTTAGTGCGCACTCCATCCAAATCTACTATCACACCCTTAAGCCTTCCAATTAGTAGAACTTTGTGTAGGTTTGCTAACTTCATTTGGACAGGTGAGTATCCTAGTGTGGGCTCTCCCATGCATTGCCATGTCTTCTTGGGTAGCACATTTACCTTGGAGCCTAAATCCAGTATGATATCCCCCATATTGAAATCTCCAATGTTGGCATTCATTCTAAATTCCCTGCTTGTCCTCCTTCTTGTATGGAGGTGACTGACTGTTTTCTACTCTAACTTCCCCTCTACTTCTATGTTACATCTTTCTAACAAATTTTTCAAAACTTCAACAGATGATGGATCATTCAGTATCTTAACACAGGTTTGCAGAAACGTCTTTATGGTACTTACTTGCGCTATAGGTGGTACTTCATTGGTGTGATCCATTGATAGGGTCATCCTATATATTGGTATGTTCTGAGTATGTTACGTAATTGATGTAGATGCAACATCTTGATTGAGGAGCTCATGTCTTGCCTCCTTGAATATTTTTTTTTTCTTTCCCTGCATCGAACTGTTTCTGTGGTTCAGTATTCTTCTTCACCCATTGGTGTTGTGCTAGATTCTATTAAACTACGTCAAATCTTGTCTTAGCTCCTCCGCGCATAACTTTGTTGATATTTCTTCCATCATCCCTCGCCTCTGCAGAAATCCACTGAACATTCAGATTGTTCAGATTTTGTTTTTCTTGAATTTTCTCGAAAAGTGTTGGGCATTCCTTTGTATCATGGTCTGTTGAGCGATAATACATGCATGTCGCAAGTGGAAGTGGACATTCCCCTGTATAGTGTCCTGGCTGTTCGCAGTTGTAACACACTACTGGACCTCTACCTCTTCCAAATCCTCATCTACCTCCTCCTCCTCCTCTGTATCCAGTTCAATATCCTCGCAGTGCATTATACTGAGGCACCCCATTGTATTGTGTGGGGTTATATTGTGGTTGTGCATTATTATATTGAGGTTGCGCAGTGTTATATTGCTACTATGTAGTGTTTTATGGAGGTGGTACCTAGTTAAACTGAGGTGCAGCTTGCCCTGTCATCATTTCTGCCTGCACCTGTAACACCCTGTTTCCCCCAGTTTGTAAATATAACTATATTCGCTAAGAGACTATGGCAAACTCAATATGTGTGAATGTTTGATTTGATTGACCTTTGTATAAAAGGTCGATGAATGTAAATTCTTTTATTTTGATAGAAAATGAATAAGTGTTGCATGAGTGCTGGAAAAGGGGATGTGTTAAGAGAGACCATGGATGTTGTGAAAGAGATGGTGAAGGGGACTAGGAATGGTTGCGTTAACCTTCACCAGACCAATAATTTGTTGGATTTAATTGCTCAGGATTAGAACAACCCTCTCACCCAAGAATGAATGTCAGTCAGGCTGGCAGGTCGGAAGACCTCCTCAAGAGTTAATGAGGGGATGGGGCAGACCGCCCATCTGTAAGGCTTCCAAACCTAACCACGGACTAGGGATTCAGGCCACACACAATCTTGCTGAGAGATGCAAGAAAGGAAGGCGTGGTGGACAGAGGAGGACCTGCAAAGAGTGTAGAGATGAGAGACCGAGATCTTAGGTTCAAGGGAGAACTCTGAAAAGAGTGTGTTCTGATCGTGGGAAATAGAGAGTGAGACGAGAGAAGGAGAGTAACCTTCGTCCCTATCTATTTATGAGTCGGAAAAAGAGATTCAATCTCAAAGCATCGTGGTCTAGCTTGGGGGTGGATAATGGTAAATCTGTTAGGAGTGACTGAGCCTATGGTTGGGTGGAAACGAGCACCCCTTCCAACAGTCGCTTCACGTTTTGTGGTTTTGATAAGTGTTTTCATACTCTATGCAATGAATTGGGAATTAATTCTTGTATGCATGGATTTACATATCTATAAATGGTTTATGTATTATAATGGTTAAGTTATGTGTATATGTTGGCTTCCTTGAGAACTTATGCTTCTGCTTTTCCCATATGCTCCAGTTTAACCCTCGAAGGTGTTTTCCCCAGGGGGCTACCTCACAGCTTCAGTGTTGGAGCAAGCCTCTTGGCACTGCTACCGTTTTGGTAATCTCACGAGTTTACCCAACCCTGTTTCAGTACTTAAAGTTATGCAAATTATGGAGGTGTTTCTTTCAAACCGGGAGCCTGAGAGACCTTGAACTCACGACCACGGTCTTAACCAAAACTCGACTAAGAATGGAGTTCATAGCCCAAGAGTCATCTGAAGCTCCATGTGACCAGGGTCTAGAAACCTTGCGCTAAGCCCAAATGGAGCTAGTTCATAATTGTTTCGGAGTTTTGGGAGTTCGACGCCCCAGAATGTCAAACTTCACGATAGTTAAAATTACCCGAACTCCCTGAGTAACAAGAGCCATAGATGAATCAAGAACCCGACATAGGAGATGAATGTGAACCGTTCATCAGGAGGAAAACCTATCTCAGTCATTAGATCAAGTCAAAGACCCACTGGAGTTAACAAATCAAACACCATCCTCTCGATTAGATTGATGGTTGGGAATCATTGTGGAGCGCGAAGGCGAAATTAGTGGACATGCTAGTTCATGGCCCGCAATCAACCAACGCCATTGATATCGTTGGGGATGGAAGATCAATGACCATGATTAGACAGAGTCAGGCAAGAACTTCCGAGATTGCAGAGATTGGGCCCCGCAATCGCTGTGAACCGTCGATCTGTGAACGAAGATTGATGGTGGGGAATCATTGCGGAGCGTGAAGGTGAAATTAGCAGACATGTTAGTTCATGGCCCGCAATCAACCAACATCATTGATCTCATTGGGGATGGAAGATCAACGACCATGATTAGACAAAGTTGGGTGAGCACTTCGCAAATTGTGGAGATTGGGTCCCGCAATCACTGTGAACCATCGATTTATGAACGAAGATCAATGGTGGGGAATCATTGCGGAGCGCAAAGGTGAAATTAACGGATGTGATAGTTCACGGCCTGCAATTCACCAACGTCGTTGATCTCACCGAGGTGGAGGAACAATGACCACGATTAGACTGGGTCAGGCGAGCATTTTTCATATTGTGGAGATTGAGCTCTCCAATAAAGAGCGATCTTATTGGGGCCCCGCAATCCCTGTGAACCGTCGATCGGTGAACAAATTGGTATTAGCCGGATCATGACCATGAAAACCTGAGGGAGGTTGAAAGACGATCAGACCGGAGCGACGAGGCGTAGTGACACCATCCATAATGACATGGATTTAAGCTTGACGAGCCACGTGCCACTTGGATTCATGCGCATCACATACCCTATAGCCCTTTTGAACGTGATATGTGTCATTCCAGACGAGGGCATGTGTCGCCCCTGACCCAACTATGTGTCAGCCCCTAGAAAATGCATACCTCACCCACGTGGTTGGTTGAATGACTAGGATTCCAGGACTTCAGGACTCCAGAGGATTCGAGGTGCTTTGAAAATCCCTGAAGTGTTGGAGTAGATCCTAGCCGTTGGCATAGGAAGGCACGTGGCAGTGGATCGTTGACTCTGGAGGAACACGAGGAGTGAAGTCCTAAAGTGGATCACAACCGTCGATCAGGAAGGGACGCATGGCGCTCGATCTGTAACTCCGGGTACTGAGTACTTCGGAGGAAAAAGGTGTTGGAGTGTTCGTAACTCCCGAATACCGAAGTCTCGAAGTAGATCACAACTGTCGATCATGAAGGGATGCGTGGAGCTCGATCTGTAACTCCGGGTATGGAATAATTCGGAGGAAAAAGGTGTTGGAGTGTTCAAAATTCCCGAACGTCGAAGTCCCAAAGTGGATCACAGTGGTCGATCACGAAGGGATGTGTGGTGCTCGATCTATTACTCCGAGTACAGAGTACTTCGGGGAGAAAATGCTTTGGAGTGTTTGAAACTCCCAAACGCCGAAGTCCCGAAGTGAATCAGGGTCGTTGAAATTCTTGAGGACACGCAACTTCGGATTGTGAACTTCGAAGATTTGCCAATTTGGAGGATTCACGCGGTGGTTGTCTTGGCGCCTGTTGTCTTGGCATCTGGTCATAGCCCGCGGTCATATGCAAGTATAGAGGGATGGAAGAACCCAAAGAACTTGGGAGAGGATATCTGCCAGCTCTAAACTTGGTTCAGAGCATGGAGATCTTGTCTAGAAAGATTTGGAAGAGCAGAATGGAATATAGACCTCGAATGAGGGTTTTGATTTTCTTAAGAAGAACAAAAGTTTTACGCCCCACCATGGGTGTGTTACAAATTGGTATCAAAGCATGGTTACAACACTTGGCCTACTTGGGCTCATGGACGAATCACTTAAAAACCGTGTTTAAAGCAAGTCTTAAGGGTGACACCCTACCTTACCTCTTCCTAAAGAGTCTAGTTAAACTATTACTAAAGAAAAGAATGAAAACTTTCTACTATGTGTGTATTTAAGAAAAAATGAACTATGTGTTGTTCATGAACTAATAGAATGTTAGCTAACAATAAGTGTTTTGCCAGCACTCCAGTAGTTAGTGAATCACAGGAAACCACTAGCATAAAGGATGGTGACGCGCCAGGAAGTGGGGTTTGCCTCCCACAATAGAGATGAAGAGTTTGATGAGAGGAGGGTGGTGGAGATCCCTCCAGATCTAGCGAAAACTATAAGGAGCGTTATGGCCGAATTACAGAGTTGCAAGTCTGACAATGAGAGATTGATAAAGGAGCAAGAGAAACAAACAGATATCAATGTTTTCTTTCTGCAGAGCTTATCCGATATACAAAGGCAGTTCCAGCATGGACTTGCAACCAATCATGTGGATCGATGACATACATAGAGAAGTCAAAGTCCACCTAAGATACGAAAACATGGTCCCATAAGTGGCCACACATGGATAAGTACCTTGAGGAAGGCCCAACCTAGAGGCAGGGGACGCTCATTGGGAGAGTCCTCAGGAAAGGGAACTAGCAATGCCGAGGGATATTCTAGTAGCAAAACTAGCTCACATTCTCAGAAGAAAGGAAAGAAGCGAAAGCATTCCAAAAGTCATAACCCTGAAGAGTTCAAGAAAGACAAACCACCCTCTTTCAATGGAGAGATCGTGAAAGGGGAAGAGGAAGAAGCTTGGCTACTTGGTTTAAAGAAGTACTTTAGAGTTCATGACTATTATGAAAACTTGAAGGCTCGAATAGCCATCTTCAATTTGAATGGAATGACTTCCATTTGGTGGGAAGATCTTAAGAATGTGAAACTAATCCATGAAGAGACTTATCATGGAAACAATTTGAGAAACACTTCAAGAAGAAGTATCTGTCAAATAAATACTTGGATCGGAAGACTAAGGAGTTCTATGAACTCAAGCTGGGACAACTCAACATAGAGGAATATGTCAATAAATTCCTTGAGTTGCTGAGGTATGTACCCTACATAAAAGATGAAAAGGTAAAAGTGCAACGATTTATCAGTGGATTACCTCAGACCTACTGGAATAGGATTGAGTTTGACGAGCCAAAGACCTTAGAAGACATTATTCGGAAGGCAAGGTATTGTTATGAACAGTTCGGGCGTCAAATAGAACCTCGCGAGGACTCGAAGAAGAAGAGTAGTTCGGGGTTCAAGAAGAAGGGGTTTAAATCCTCAATATTTAAGAACTATAGGAAGGATTCAAGGATGAGCCTTCCTATCTGAAGTGTGTATCAGTAGAATTTCCCCTCCCAGAGTGGAAATAAACCTTTTGGATCGACCCCAGGAAAGACTGATGACCCAAAGAGAGAACCCTTGAAATGTTGGGGTTGCGGAGAAGAACATATGCTAAGGGATTGCCCACACATACAACATAACAGTAGGAGAGTCTACAACATCTAAGAAGCTACCACAGTCAATGATGTGGCTAGTAGCATGCCGCAAATTTATGCAGCTTTGGATAATAAAGAAGCCGACCACCAAGCTTCAGTGGTGGAGATGGAAGGTATGATCGCCAACCGTCTAGTTTCTATTTTAATTGACCCTGGTTCTAACTTGAGTTATGTGGCCCCTCAAACTGTTGATAAGTGTAAACTGCAACCAGTTAGACATGTTAAGCCATGGTTGGTACAACTATCCACTGAAACCAAAAGAAAAGAAACATAGGTCATACCAGCTTGCCAATTCATCATGGATGGATTTCCCACCCAAGCGACCCTTAACATACTTCCCCTAAGATCTTATGACTTGTTGATTGGTATGGACTGGTTGGCTGCTTATAAAACTAAGTTGGGCTGTTACAATAAAACTTTAAAATGTGAAAATGAAAAAGTATTGTAGAAAGGGGTGTCTTCTATATGAAATACAGGTGTTGGAATCTGTAGAGGATGACAAACCAAACCTAGAGGACCACCCCATATTAAGAGAGTACAGAGACGTGTTTCTAGAAGAGGTACCAGGTCTACCTTAGAGAAGAGACATTGAATTCTCGATAGAACTTGCACCAGGAGTAGTGCCAGTGTCTAGGACACCTTATAGGATGAGTAAACCTGAGCTAGTTGAGCTCATACTACAACTAAAGGAAATGATGGATAAAGGCTACATCCATCCCACTGTGTCTCCATGGGGAGCACCAGCCTTGTTTGTGAAAAAGAAATATGTCACGCTCCGACTATGCATAGATTATAGACAACTCAATAAGACAACCATAAAGAACAAGTACCCCTTACCAAGGATCGATGACTTGCTTGACCAATTAGGGGGTACTTCCATTTTCTCAAAGATTGATTGGAGGTCTGGATACCATCAAGTCCGAATCAAGGATGAAGACATCCACAAAACGGCCTTCAGGACAAGGTATGGCCACTATGAATCTGTGGTGGTGCCATTTGTATTAACCAATGCCCCCGCCACTTTTATGTGCTTGATGAACAATGTACTCAACAAATTCCTAGACATATTTGTATTGGTTTTCATTGATGATGTCTTAATCTACTCCAAGAAAAAAGAGGAGCATGAAGAACATCTTAGACTTGTGCTTCAAGTACTAAGAGAGCATCAACTCTATGCTAAGTTTAGCAAGTGTGACTTCTTCCAGAAGCAAGTACATTACTTGGGCCATGTTATATATGAAGAAGGGGTGGCAGTGGACCCTGATAAGATCAGATCTATTATGGAATGGCCTACCCCAAAGGATGTATCTGATATAAGATCCTTTATGGGCTTAGAGGATATTATAGAAGGTTCATAAAAGGATTTTCCAAGATTGGTTGTCCCATCATTGCCCTCCAGAAAAAGGGGGTTAAATTCACTTGGACATCAGAATGTGAAGAAATATTTCAGGAACTGAAATGCCTTCTGACCCATGCACCCGTGTTGAAGATTGCAGACCCGGTTAATGACTTCCTCATGTGTACAAATGCCTGCAAGGAAGGACTCGGAGGAGTCCTTATGCAAGAAGGACGTGTTATTTGCTACAAATCCAGGAAATTGAATGAGCATGAAATCATTATGTGACCCATGATCTAGAGTTGGTTGCCATAGTGCATGCTTTAAAAATGTGGAGGCATTACCTCATGGGTAGGAAATTTGTACTTATGACAGACCACTATGGATTGAGGCACATGTTTGATCAACCAGAACTCAATGCTAGATAAGCTAGGTGGATGGATCTCTTTAGTGAGTTTGATTTCTAAATCAAACACATCAAAGGGAAGGAAAATAGGGTGATCGATGCCCTTAGCATAAGTGTGAAACCGATTCACCTAGCAGCAGTAAGCACCTGTGAAATGGATCTCAGGGAAAGAATCAGGAATGCATAAGAAACAGATGCATTCTTCAAGACCGTGACCTCATACCTAAGGCAAGAGCCTACAACGCTAAAGTATGAAGGTTATCAGATGCTCGATGAAGGCCTGTTGACCTACAAAAACATATTGTATATTCCAAGTTGTGACGACTTGAAGAGGTTCATAATGGATGAACTACACAAGAGACCATATATTGGTCACCCAGGATATCAGAAAATGATCACGACCACTAGGAAACAATTCTATTGGCTTGGACTGAAAAGGGACATAGCTCACTATCTAACTAAGTGCCAAGAATGCCAACAAGTTAAGGCAGAACACCGACAACCAGCGGGGTTGTTACAACCTCTACCAAATCCAGAATGGAAATGGGAAACCGTTTCCATGGATTTCATCACTGGATTACCAAAATCGGATAAGCAGAATGATGCCATCATGGTAGTGGTGGAAAAATTGAGCAAGTCTGCTCACTTCAGCCCTGTCAAGTCGACTTGTAAGGTAGTAGATATTGCCAACATCTTCATGAAGGAGATATTCAGATTGCATCGCATGCCTAAAGAGATTGTATCCGACAGAGACACAAAGTTCACTTCAAGCTTTTGGAAATCCTTGATGGCTAGTTTTGAGACTAAATTGTTGTTTAGCACAACCTATCACCCCCAAATTGATGGACAGACAAAGAGAGTAAACCAAATGTTAGAAGACATGTTAAGGATGCATGTAATGCATCAACCTAAGAAGTGGGAAGACTACCTGCCACTGGTAGAATTTGCCTACAACAATGATTATCAAGAGTCACTAAAGATGAGCCCTTTTGAATCCCTCTATGGTAGACAATGCAAGATTCCGATCAGCTGGAGTAATCCAGTGAATAGAATTACAATCGGATCGGACATGCTGAAATAAATGGAACAACAAGTGATTCAGATAAAACAAAATCTGAAAATTGCTCAGGATAGACATAAGAGCTACGCCGACAGAAAGAGAACTCCCAGAGAGTTAAAGACAGGAGACCATTTTTATCTCAGAGTTAGGCCCAGAAAGAGTTCCCTGAGAATGGGAGCTTGTGCCAAGCGAACACCTCAGTATTGTGGACCCTTTGAAGTCTTAGATAGAGTGGGACCTGTAGCCCATAGGCTAGCACTCCCTCCCACAGTAAAGGCACAAAATGTTTTCCATGTTTCATTATTGAAGAAATATGT
>SNQJ01S0201498.1:0-16858 GCA_010110895.2 Picea sitchensis | reverse complement strand
GCGAAGAAGAAGAAGGATGGGCCCTCCAGGGCCATACTCAGGTCAATCCTGCTCTCGGTACTCCATGTCTAGGACCTGTGGGCCTCGAGACATGATCTCCTAGTTATCCCTAGAGATCGGGGATAACAATAATGACAACCAAAATTGTCATATATGTTGGCCATAAGTGGTACATGTATGTTGTTTCCAAAATTGGTGTTTGATGGAATATGCATCTCCAATTAAAATGATGTGAATTCGAACAACAGCAATACATAGGCTATAATACCATGCTGGCATAGCCTCATGTAAATGGTGTTGGAGAACCCAAGTTTCTGCTTCTTGATCTCAGCCTACCATGATTTTTCCTCGATTTCATTTCGTTCCTTCTAGGAAGTTTTTTGGCCTAGCCCTCCGGTAATCTGAAATTGTCCATATTAAAATTGCATTATTAACAACCTTAAACTTGTTTATGAATTGGGATACAACTGAGGTTCTGTCATTAGTGACTATACAGCTTTATCCAGTTTTATTGAGGATGCATTTGATAGGGCGTATTAACTTCCAAGGTCTGGTAGTTTCATATAACTTTGTGTAAATGGTGATGTTTTTCCTAATCTATTGCTGCAGAACCTATACTGATAATGGGGAGCACTGATTGCATTGTCTGGAAGGATAATTGGACTACGGTCACAGTTGATGGCAGTTTGGCTGCGCAGTTTGAGCATACTATCCTGATAACAGAGATTGGAGCAGAGATATTGACCAAGTGCTGAGGACCAGAACCAGGAAAGATATATTTTTCCTTCATGTGCGAGAAAATCCCCTGTCATCCCAAATTCTTTATTTTTCTTGCTAATAATTTCTTGATGATTATTGGATTAGCACAGTCTCCTTTGTATAATATAATGACATTCACTGGCCCCATTCAATGAGATTTAAGTCATTTCTCTACATGGGTGCCATTACAAACTTACAGTGGCTCAGCTATTATTCAGATTTTACTTTGGAAGGATTTTTATTTATTTTCATTCTTGTATTTTATATGTGGAGAGGTGGAGCTCATGTGATTAATTTAAATTATAAATAAGACAAGAGCAGCTTAGTACGTACAATCCTTGCAATCTTCAACAGGGTTGGTAAGCTGTGTATGAGATATGATTTCATTTGTTGCTTTTGCCAAATATGAAATTATGGGAAAAGAAGGTAATTGTTATATAAGACATTAAATAGCCAATTGAAATATAAACCGAGTAGTTAATACATAAACTGCAGTATTAATGTAACATTAAACAAAAGTAACCTCATATATAGAGGATCATGTTACTAATTAGTGAACCCTTAACGAATCATTGCAAGAAGCATTCATTCATTCCACACTATATATTGTAGAAATTTCCTGGTAAAACAGCGATAATGGTTTTTAATGCAACTCAAAAATTTCACATCTTTCTTAGAGGTTTCCTGAATCCGAACCTTGTGAATTTACTGCCTTAGGGATGTTATGAATTATAATCAAAACAGCAGCAACAACAGACAATACTTCACTCCTTAACAACCCCAATCCACTATGCAATTCAAGAGATAAGATACCAATGTGTTCCAATAAGTTTCAGCTCTCTAGGGCAATCTTATCATGCATATAACATATCTGAAAACTCTTATAACTGCTGTAAATACAGTTGTAAATCTGCCCTTGTTTTCTTCACTTATAATGTTAAATCACTTAAAACATTCACCTTTAATTTATTTCAAATCGGCAAGACATAGAACTGGAAATTACAAACCATGTAGAATGTAGATGGCTGAAAATCAACTCTGCACTAAAACAAATATTGCACAGCTGGGAACTTCATTAATATGTATAAAGATGAAGTTCACATACATACCATAGCCTTATCGCAATGTTAGTACAATCCTCTATCTCTCCAAAACCCTAGCTAGGGAAAACCAAGAAAACCCTATCTCACACCAAGGAGATCCAACAAGCATGCATCACACGAGCATGTCCTTGAAAGCAAGATGTCCCATCTTCTTCACTTCAACAAGTACAACCTAGGGTTTTATCTCATAAACTTAGGTTTTGAGATGATACCCTTGATACTTGAGGGTTCCAACTTTGTCCTCGTGTCCTCAGTGACATGAATATAAAGTGGAAAACCAAACACATGGAAATGAGGTGCATTTAGTTTTACACCACTAAATGGCTCTTCTGTTGTCATGTCTTTCAAGATCCGGAGGACACCTTTTCAAGATATACACGGTTGTATTGCAAGCCTCGACCCAATAGCACATGGGAAAATCCATGTCATGAATCAGAGATTTAGCAATGTCAATACTATACCCATTATTCCTCTTAGCAACCCCATTATGCTATGTGTTATAAGGTACCATCAACTCTCTATTTATCCTAGCTTCCTTACACAAAGAAACATACTCTCCTCTGTTGTTTGAGCAAAGCACTTTGATCTTCCTTCTTATCTATTTTTCAACCAAGGCATTGAACTCTATAAACTTGTTGAACACTTCATCCTTAGTCATCAAAAAATAGATCTTAGGTCTTGTGAGAGAAGTCATCAATAAAAGTAACATAATACCAACGACTTTTCGAGCAAGTGGAAGACATAGATTCACACACATCTAAATGGATTAGATCAAGACTCTCTCTTGACCTATGCTTGTTGCTGGGAAAATAGCTTTGATGTGCTTACCAAGGGCACATCCTTTTCAGACAACTTTCTTCTCTTTCTTGAAGTCTGACAATCACTGCACTAAGTTCTTTGAGATAAAAGGTGTTCCATAATGCAAATGAACACTTGTGCCATAACTCATACAACTTGGTGTTTCCATGCACCAAAGAACCATGCTTCATTGAGTATGTTTGTAACCTATAAAGACCCCCAACACAAATCCCTTTTGCCACAACATGGGTTTGTCTTCTAAAGATGACCACTTGAGCATCAAACTAGGACATGCAATGAAGATTTTCCATCCATGACACTAAAAGAAAATTCTTCTTCAACCTATGAACAAACAAAGCATTACTCATCTCAAGAACATCATCTAAAGGCATTTGTAAGGAAATGGAGCTAGCGCTTTTCATAGGATAAGTAGCATCATCACTGAGCTCCACACTCATGCCTCCCTCTTGCTCCTAAATCTTGTTCAATAAAGACTTGCCATAGGTCATATCTATCAAAGCTCCATTGTCCACATATCATTCAACGCTAGAGATAGGTTAGAGGACAAGCAAGGGACCAAAGTCATCCATCCTGGAAAATCTGCAATATGAAGAAGAAACAACCCTTCCAAGGGTCAAGGTGCTTCTCCCAAGCAACCTAGAGTATCACACCCAACAACCTCAAACATGGTCAAGCACCTCTCCCAAGTATTCCCCAACTAAAATACAAGCTCCCTCTTACAACTAGAGTGATCTCAGCACAAAGGCTCTTATACCATGTAGAAATTTCTCGGCAAAATGACAACAATGGTTTTTAATGCAATTTGGAATTTCACCTATTTTCTAGATGTTTCTCAGATCTTAACCTTATGAATTTATAGTCTTAGGGATATTATGAAATGTAAACAAAACATAGTAGTAATGGACTATTTTAATCCTAACAAACCCAATCCACCAGACAATTCAAGAGATAAGATATCTATGTGTTCCAATAAGTTTCAGCTATCTAGAGAAATCTTATCATGCATTTAACATATTTGAAAACACTTATGACAGTTGTAAATATAAATATAAATCTTCTGTTATATTCTTTAATTATAACGTTAAAACATTGAACACATTCATTATTAACTTATGTCAGATTAGCAAGACATATAGAGCTGGAAATTACAACCATGAAGAATATAGATGGCTGAAAATCAAATCTACAATCAAACAAATATTAGACCGTCAGAAACTTCATTAATTTGCATAAAGACGAAGTTCATGTGCATACCATAGCCTCATCACAAGGCTAGTACAATCCTCTAGCTATTTAAAAAGAAAAAAACCTAATTCAAACCAAGAAGATCCGACGAGTATGCATCACACAAGCATGTCCTTCAAGGTAAGACAACTTTTCTTCTTCACCTCAGTAAGTACAACCTAGGGTTTCATCTCAAAATCCTAATCTTCAAATTTCTAAGGGATAAAACCCTAACCTTAGTCTTCAAGATGCTCCAACATGCTCAAGAAACCCTAGTGACAACAAGAGAGAGAGAGAGAGAGAGAGAGAGAGAGAGATCAAGTACATAAGAAGATCCAAGAGAGAGAGGAGAAGCAATGCACTCTTCTTGATCATTCATCCATAACTCCAGGAATGAGTTATGAATGAATGATGAGTGAAGGACTTTCTCCTAACTCTATATATATGAGAAGGAAGGGAGGCCAACAATACATATGTGGAGCAATGCCATTACAAGCAATCTACAATAACACATGTAGGCTCACACATATGGAGTGCTACATTCGAAGGGTACGCATGTCAAATTCTAAGGTGATGTTTTCCTCAATCAATACTTCAAATGCAAGGGAAGTGCATGAGGAGTGTTCAACTCTCCTCCAACAAGCATGACTCCAATAATCCTCCTAAGCCATGTACACTATTGGGTCCACTCCCTCTACATAAACATTGCCGCAACACAAGCATCCCCCAAGCCAACTCCAAGCTACCATGTGTTGTTTAAAGCATAGTGCCCTCCTCCGAGGTTCAAAATGCTCCTCCTAAGTAGGGAATTCTCTAAACAAGTAACCATCTCCATGTACTCATCATGTAGAATGTCACCAAAGTTGTCAGAAGATATCCAACAACCTAAGAAAGAATATCATGCAAGCACCCAACTAAGGTCAAGCAACCACTGAGTAAGCCATTTTGAATGTGCAAATCCATCACAAACCATCTAGGGTCTAATCATACACCATGTACCCCAAATCCTATGAAGCCAACCAAACATGGTGTAAACACATTCGGAGTAACCCGAAAAGCTAACATATATGTGTGTTTCATAGTACAAAAGAAACTTTTAGAAAGAGGATTTAAAGAATTATCTTTCTAGGATAAAACAAGAGTGATTAACACTCCAAACATAAGCATATCGAGAATGGAAGGGTGTAAGAACTACCCAAAAATATGGAGTCTGTGCATATGGAGGCAATTGATTGAACATAGAATTGATGAATAAAAACATACATGTGCTTAGAGAATGTGACAACAATAATCGCAGTTATGCAAGCCAAAATAGACTCTAATCCAATGTAAGATCCAAAATAGTCTAAAAACAAGACTGAAAGTAAAGGAAACGGAACAAAGATACAAAGATACATTGTTTATCCTTGAGTGGGCCCCACTGAAGGCTTCTACAGGGAACCTAAAATACTATTAATGATAGCAAATCTAAAAGCACAAAATCTTCATTAACATAATAGCTCAAAACATCCATATGTCTTGTAGTGTGCTCAATAGATTTGAAAGTAGAATATGAACATTAACTTAAGAATAACTAATAGATTTACACAATAGACATCAAAGAATTAATACAAGATTTGTAGAGAAAATCTTTGAGGTGGGATAACACCATGAATTATTCCTTAAGGAAAACACTCCACAAGCAATGTTTGTTGCAATTACAATATTCTTCACAATATCTCATTACATTGCTTATACATATTTATATAGTATTATGTACCTCCTAGGAACATTTTAGAGAATGAACTTTCTAGTAGGCAGAACCTTCTAGTAAGCCTTATCACATTTATTGCTTTCACACTACTACATGGGCCTTATTTGCTAGAAATGATCTCCATACATAGCCACCTATCTATTATTATTCCCCATGGGTACCTTGGGTACCTCCCTAGGTACTCCATATTATCCCCCCTAAGTTGATCCAGATTGTATAGGTAACAAAATGAAACACACGAGAATATAGCAGAGAGCAGAGTAATACTCTGAAAATCCAACTTCTATAAATGAATAAAATAGTGAAATATTGTAGAACACAAACTGGCTAGAATGGTGTTAGCTTATCTTTGAATAGAGAGAGAGAGAGAGAGAGAGAGAGAGAGAGAGGTTGGCTACATTATTTGCAAAAGATAATACAAGAGGTCGAAAGAATGACCTTTTAACACAAAGCAAGAACCCTAAAGGTCCAAAACGCTAACCCTAGAAGGTGAAGCACCAAAATGTCTTTTTAGGCGCCAAGGTGGTTAGTTTTTACATCAAATTCCCAAGGGCACAACTTTCACATGCAATATTTTTGGGGGTGGATATTAGCTTGTTGGAAAGCTCTAACTAAGGACAACAATATTGTAGCATGGTTTGGGTGTGTCAAATTCAAACCCAAACACTTTAATTTCCTAGAAAACATCGTTTAGGGCCTCAAAACGGCCCCGGAAGTTTAGGAACTAGAAAATCATAAAAAATCATACCAAAACTGTCAATATGGAAAACCATGTTGAGTCAGTGAAAAAGGTGGGTGGCCACCAATATCCACTTGGATCAATCCCCCCTTAAGGAGCAATGGTCCCCATTGCATTAATGTCCCACAATAGATGGGGAAACTTTTGTTGAATCTAAATCTTGGTTAGCATTAATGTCCCGCAATATATGCATTTGGTTTTTGTTTTGTTGATGTGGAGCACACGTGTACATGTCAAGATTTTGAGGTTCTCATGCACTCCTAAGAAGATAATGTGTCCCCAACTAAGAGCCACTTGTTACCCCTCTTTTTGGCATAGGTTTTCACATACATTTTTTATAAGCTAGACAGTCTTGATGACATGGTAGGACAAAATTCCAAGCTTCATGAAGAGGCCTTGAAAACAAATCATGTTTTGGCAAAGACGATGATAAGTGGGGTTGTTGATTCCTTGGGAGATTGGATTGCTCAACACTATGAAGGAAAGCAACTTTTTGAATTCAATCAAATTTGGATGTTCAGGTCTATCCTTGTTGGGTTTTCCCTTCATGGCTCCTTCTCACAGTATTATTACCATCTTTGTGAGGTTCTTTTCCATTTCCAGGATTGGTTGGTAGTTCTAAAAAAAGTGGCATTTAAGAAAACTATATGGTTTGCAGTCTGGAACAGTATTTATTTTACAGTGTTTGGTTTTGTTATAGCGCAAGTTGTAGGTTGGGAAAAGCCTGACCCAACCACAAAGCAAGAGCTACAACTTGGGAATCCTACACCCAATGTTACCTCGATGTAGGTCCCACGCTTCAAGGGTGACTAGGTCACTCTAGGGAGGTGATCACGATGACCTTAGGGGGAATGAGATGGATATGGATAGAGATGGAAGTGAAGCCCCTAAAGGTCAATTCTAAGTGGAGTGAAATGTGGGAAGAGATGTCTTGTAAGTCAAGTGATTGTTGCCCCAAAGGTATAGTGCTTCTCTGGATTATTGTACTTTCCCGAGACACAAGAAAATCCAACTTGCAATGATATATGTTATTATGGATTAGCAAGTTTAGCTTGTTTTCCCTAATTTTCAGCAATACATGACAATTTATATCAGTAAATAAAGCACCTAAATCAGTATGCAAGGATCTAAACTAGTTAAGTAAATCAACATCAAGATTAGCAATAAATATAGGCTGAAAAAATGGCACTTTGAAGCCGAATAAAGCAAGTTGTTGTAACATGTATATTTCTGCATAAAATTGCAGCCTTATGGCTGTAGCTTTTAGTCAGTTATATCAACAAATTACACCATCAAAATATGACAACAATTAGCCCAAAAGATGCACCCTGATTAGTGGAGTTAGTGTGGAAAACTTAGGAGCTAGTGTAGGGTTAGTTTAGGAGTTATGGTTAGTAGTTTATCTAGGTTAGATCAACCCTAATGGTTGTAGGTTAGGGTTTGTAACAACAAGTAAAGTAGTGGGAGAGAGGGGAAGGCTCCTCTCAATGAGGCAAACCAACTCCAAGAAAGAGACCTTTCAAAAAATAAAATTTCATGTTTCCCAAGGCAAAATTTGTATATCTCAAATGCAAAAAATATGACCGGTGCCTTTACTATTGGGTTAATGGAGTCCAATAAAACAAAGAGCTAGAGAAGCTACCTCCTTGGGGGTGTAATCTCTTTTACTTCCCAAGGCAAGTTTCTCTATCTAGGGTTAAAGCTAAGAGTGTGTATGTCCTTGTACTTCTCTTAGCAAACACTTGTTTAACCAATAACATGAAGCATAAAATGATGAAAACTATGGTGGGGGTGTATGCCCTTATACTTCCCACCTAGATCCTAGCACAAAAATGCTTGACTTGAAAAAGAATGATAGCATAAGAGTAAAAGACCATACCAAAATCAAGAATGATGCTAAGATAATCCACCATAAAAGCTAGAAAGCATTCATCCAAGTCTAGCGCCTCACTCCTCCATCAACCATTCATCAAGATAGCCATAAACAAGTGCATAGGAGACAAATAGAGCCAAGTGTAGTGAAAATTTCAGACCAATACTTCTCACAATGAGGGAGAGTTCTGTTAAAATGAGATCTTATGATCTCTTATTTATACAAATGTCACCAAGGTGACTTGTCCACAAATTAAGGGGTAAACTACAAGACTAGGGGTCAACAACCCTAATCTTTCCCCCTTTAACAAAGTGATATTAAATAATTCATTTAAAGTTTCACTTTTTCACAAATAAACCCTAATTTTACATGGACGTCTCCCCTTTAGGGGACATTTTGCCCATTTGAAGAAGTCGTTGGTGTTGGAGAAGCATGGGTAGGTGTCCAAAGGCCACATGTCAAGCATCTAGACAATCTCATCATGGTGAAGACCCTCTTCTCCTCAAAACGTCCATGTGTCAATAAGTGGCATCTCACCACCAAGCCCTAACCCCCCTAGGTGACGTCATGCCTCTAGGAGTGACGTTTTGCCTCTCCTAGGAAAAATGATTGGCAAGTGGGGGCTAGGTTATGTTGTCCAAGTCAATCTTAAGGCCTTCCAAGTCTGATCTTTTTCATCCGGCATGCGGGCCCTTGGCATCCAACATGTGGGCTTGTAGCCCCATGGAAGCCCAAGCTAGGCTTGTTCTCCCAAAATTGTCCACCAATTAGGTCCTGCAAAGACAAATGAGCACGCCCTCCAAGGATCTTAAGTCATAACATCATGATAAGTGAATCCAATCAATAAATAAGCCACCTAAGCATGTGCATCAAAGATCACTATATCAAACAATTAATTGCTCAAGGACACTATGTGACTTGTCAAGTTTGAATATGGGAGGGTTGACAAGGTGTCATATTGGGTAGATCTTACCTTAGATCAAGGAGAGTCTCCAAGAGATCCCTCTCTAATCCATGTAAAGTGGATGAAGTGGTTGGGGTCAAGACTCAATGGGCATATGGCTCATGACATGCAAAGGGTCGTAGTGTCTCATTCATGGGTGCCTTTGTAGAGGGTGTGTGGTACCTTCATCCACATGCACTTTTCCCAAGCCCATCAATTGTCTTTTATCTTTCTTTCTTTGTATTTTCTTTCAATATAGCATAAGGAGAGGTTGAAGGTCATTGCCCTGGCGTGGTGATCAGATGATGGCAATGTCACCCACAAACACCTGGTGGAAATGAGAAGGTTGGCTCGTGATGAGACCCCCTTTCTCTCAGCCATGCAATTAAGAGCCACTACCCTGGTTTGGTGACCAGATGATGGCAATGTAATACCACTAGATATTCATGGACGTGATAGGTCGGCAGGTTTGTACTTTAACAGTAGGAAAGGTTAAAGAGGAGCAAATTGGTGTAACCTGAGACTAATCTTATCATTGTCACCTCAATAGGATGTCTCTTTCTATTTAGGGTGGTATTCCCAGGGGAGACGTCCCCGGTGACCTGGGGGTTTGAGAAGGCAAGGTCAAAATGGATAGATAAAGATTCCCTATCACAAGTCACCACTGATCAGAAAGTCTGGTTTTATAACCAATAAAATGATAATATGTCAAGGTGTACCTGCCTAGAACAAAGCAACAAGAAAACTATATGTTTGCAAGTACACTTGTCATTAGTACTTCATAAAAAACCTCGGACTTTGTCAAATAAAGAAAATGGCTGATATGAATGTGAAGTAAAGAGAAATTTATAACAACAAATATAGATAACAATAGCTTGACAATTATGCCTCAAAAATGCTTCAATAATGACCGAAAATGATAACACAAACTTGGCAAAATGCTAGTATTTGTCAGAAGCAAAGAGGGCAATGTAAAATCAACTCGAACACTTGCTTTTAGATGCTTTTAATGATGCAATATATGGTTGTAGCTTACTTTAGTAACAACAACAACAAAGTTAGTAAGCTAGGTTATTCTGGGGTTAGAAGTAGTTAGTAAGTTGTTTGAAGAATAGGTTTTGAAGGTTGTTTGATCAAAATACTCAAAGGATATCTTAGACTAGTGCTTTCTTAGGGAAAATGGAGTCAAAGTGCAGCAATAGATGTTGAGGATGAATGATAATAGAAGAGTTAAAGACAAGAGAGATTGATGAATTGGAGTGTTGGTAACCCAAAGCTCCAATTATCAAACCCTAAGGGGAAACTAGCTACTAAGGTGTAGGTAACCCTAGGCCTTAGTAGATTTTCTCCCTCTCTAACTCAAGGATGAAGCAAAAAACAGCTAGGATGAAGCAATTAATGTTAGGGTGTTGCAATGGCAAGGCCTCTAACAAAGCTTCAAGGAAAATCGGCTTCTTGGCACAATCTATTAGGTGGATAGCAAATTAGAACAAGGACAATAACATGTGCTTGATTCCCTAGGGTTTAGGCTAGCAATTTCATAAGCTTTAGTAAAATGAAAAGTAAAGATACTATAACCATTCAAAAGAAAGAAGAATTGCAGAATTTTACTTACATTCACCAAGCATAATCTAGCACATCACTTAGTTGTAGACTTTCCACCAAGAAAAATGTCAAAAACACCAAAAATCGAATTCCTTCAAAAAGTGCGCACTAAATTTCAGTCCATAAACCCTAATTAGGGCGCAAATTTCAGACCTCACACAAGTGTGAGTCAAAGATTATCCAAAAATGAGAGTTTAAACTCTCTATTTATACAATATCATTGACCTTTAATTACATTTTAGGTCAAAAAAGGCCGACATGGCCAATTTACATCAAAAATATAGTTTTACATTAAATGTCACAATTAAACCCCTAGATCAAGGTGCTAAGGTGACGTTGTGCCCCTTTAGGGAGACGTTAGGCCCTTTTTGGGCAACGTTGGCCTCCTAGAGCAAAACGTTATCCCTTCTTAGACCTCAGGAGCCTGCCACACGTGCCACTTGGCACACAACTGCCTCCAAAAACTCCCAAAACGTTGGATAACGTCACGGGTGACATGGGTGACGTCATGGGCCTTCCAAGGCCTACATCATGATGGAAAGGGCACAACTCGCCTAGGTTTAGGCCTGTCAGGCTTCCCCTGGTGAAACGTCCTCCTCTCTCTCTGATGCAATCCTTTGTTCTGTCTCTGTCCGAACTAATCATCTCCTCATGTGTACCTATCCATCAGGGTACCTGTCCATTGGGTGTGGCCCTGCAACATCAACATATACGTCCTCCATGGGATCATAAGTCACAAGGATCATAGCAATGTTAATCACATCTAATCATCAGGTTTATTAAACATGTGCATAAAACCCCCTTTACCTGGACAAGTGCTCAAAGACAGTATACTAATCTACAAGCCAAATTTGGAGGAAATGCTCGGACGTCCTATTGGGATAATGCTCATTGGATGTGGGATGTTTCCAGGAGAAATCAATCCTAGGCCATGTGAGTGGATGAGGTGGTAAGGGATGTTTGGGAAAGGAGCACAGTGATAGCAGGGAAATGTATGGCTTACTTGTGGGTGCCTCTGAAGAAGGTGAGTTGCACCAGTCATGGATGCAAATGTTTCCAAGCTCATTCATTCATTTTATCTTTATTCTTATTGTGCTTTCTTTCAAGAGGCTAGTTAGGGGACACTGCCCTGGCGTGGTGACCAATGGTGGCAATGTTACCCACAATCATTTCACAGAAATGAGAAGTCTGGCTCGTGATGAGACCCCCTTTCTCTTGTCTATGCCACCAAGAGCCACTACCCTGGCGTGGTGACCAACTGTTGGTAGTGTCATACCGCTACATGCCCATGGACCTAATAGACTAGCTCGTGATGAGACCCCCTATCCTCCAACTAGGTCTTGTTTTATTATTTTTTGTGGGTCCCTCTATTTCTTGCTAAGAAGCTTTTTATTGCCTTCTCAGGGATCCCTGGGTGAAGCATCTCAAGGTTTCATTCTTTTGGCTTTTATCTTTTGCCAGCTACTTTTACCCTCTGGGCCTTTAGCCCCTTCTTCCCAAAAGGCAAGGTACAACCCTTAGATATTTGGCCAACCCAATGCCTGGACCAGTGTAATGGGATATATGAGTAGGAAAAAGATGAAAAGTGGTAAGTATGGTGGGAGCAGACAATGGAATTTCATGAATCCCCCCAGTGGCAACTCAAACCCTATGGGTACTAGCTTACTATGGCATCATGTCATTCCCCCTAGGTGTGGTCAAGTGGAAAGGTATAAGATACAAGCACACGTTAGAAGCAAGAAGAATTAAATGCACATATTCAAAGGTTTTGAGGATTAGAGTGACACATACCATGATACCCGGACTCATTACCTCATGGAGCAAGATCCATCTTTTCTACAAGACCAGGTCGAGGTGATGGATGTTGTTCTTGCTGACAAAGTGGAGGCATTGAAGAATGAAAGGATGGGCCCTTTAGGGCCATCCTCAAGTCGATCTGGCTCTCGGTACTCCATGTCTTGACCTGTGGGCCTCGAGACATAATCTCCTTAGTTATCCCTAAGCCAAGGGATAACAAGACCTTCTATCCTTCAACTAACCTTTTAACATTATTTATTATATTGTGGGTTCCCTTTACTGAAAGATAAGTGTTTCACTGTTTTCTTGGGTGATCCTTGGGCTAAGCATCTAGAGGGTTTATAGAAGGATTTTATCTTTTACCCAACATCAATCCCTCTGGGCCTTTAGCCCCTTCTTGCCATAGAATGAGGGACAACCCCTTTTTGGGTCAATACACCCTAAAATCCTAAGAGATAAGGAAATGGAGGGGAATAATGATGGAAAGTGGTAAGTATGGTCGGGAATGGTATGATGGCTCATTAAGGGAATTTTTAGTAGCAAACCCATTCCCAAGGAAGACCACTTACTAGGGCACAATGTCAACCACCAAGATGAAGTAGGGAAAAAGGCATAATGTCCAAGCATATATCATGAAATCTAGATCAATCTAAGATACAACATACTCAACTGGCTTAAATATTGAAATGATGTTTATCGTAATACTGACTTGTACCTCATGGAGCAAGGCCCACAGCCTTCTGAAAGCCAGCTGATGTGGTGGATGCCAACTGCAAATCTGTGACCATCTGTGGTGGTGAGTGGGTTTTTCATCTGTACAAAAGGGTATTGTTGGTCATATAGTCTCTCGGCACTCCATATCTACAACCTGAGGACCTCGAGACATAATATCCTTAGTTATCCACAAAATGGGGATAACATCTGGCTCCTACTTGAGGACATGTGCTCGTTGTAGAGTGCATGAGAACCGCAACATCTCCTAGTACACCTGTTCCTGCAAGGAAACATCAAATTTCCAAGTGCAAGATGACCTACACATCCTTGTTCTCATATGATCATAATAAAAAACAAACTAAGCTAGAAAAAAAAAACTGGCATTTTAAAAAAAATTATAAACTAAGAATGAAATCAATATGCAAGTAGAGCCAAATGAAAATGAAATGCATCTAAACTAGTATGAGCAATCAAGATGCAAATGCATGAAATCAAAATTGCTTACCTACTTACCTGGGTCATGGGCCCTAAAGAAGTCATGTACCATTTTGGAAATAATGTTTGAGGAGAGATCCATTTACTGGTAGTGGCATCCTCCTCCCTTCTGTCGCTATCAGATAGTACCTTTCTTTGTCATACTTCTTCCTAATGATTTAAGGGCCAAGCCATGAATTGTTGTCTTTTTGGTCATATTTGGTCTAGCCCTTTATTTTGTCCCACATGAGCACGGGATTTCCTTCATTGAAATTGATGCAAGGTGTATTCTCATCGTAAGGAGGCTCTGTGTGGACTATCTCTTTAACGATTTCTTCATGTTTCTCATCTTCCTTCTTCAAAATTTGGATAGACCCTGGCTCCTTCCCATGGTATTTTGCAAGTTTGTCTTTGTACTGATCTGTCCATGGAAGAAGTGTGTCTATGGAGTCTTGCATAAAAGGTAGCTCAGATGGATCATACTCAATGGTATGTGGGAGTTCATCATAATCACATTCGCTGGCATAATCAAGACCATTAGGATCCATCACGTGTCTATCAGCGTTTTCTCGATTGTATAGTATCTTAAAGGTGCCAATTCCCATAGGGATGTGTGCGTGGGTGAGATCCATGCTAAGGAAACCCCCAAGAGAAGTGGAACAGCACCTAGATAAGAGAATCCCCCAAGCATCTAGAACATCGATCACTACTATGTCCATGAGAATGTTGATATGTGCAAAATCAATCAAGAAAACCTCAACGTCCTCACATACCCCGAGGAATTTGATCTTTCTGGAATCAATGCCACATACATTGCCATAAGGTTGGGTTGTCTTCAAACCAAGTTGTTTCATCACCTTCAATGATATGCCATTTGTTGAGGCCCTTGAATCAAGCATGCAGTTGTTCAAGCGGAGGTCTTTCATGCCTAATGAAAGATAGAAAGGAGGGTTCTTGTCCCTTGGCCAATCAAGATACATAGTGTTCAACATGATGGGAGGATCCTCCCTCTCTGTTGGCACCTATAAGATTTTCAAAATTTCCCTTTTCATAGAAGGGATCTTACACATCTCTGTCATTGGGACAGTCATATTCAGTTTTCCAAGCATTCTCCCAACATCTATATTCAACTGAATGTCATGTGTAGGAGTTGGCTTAGGAATAAACTCACACACTGGTGGTGGAGCCACCTTTTCTGTTGATTGAAGAGGAGTATTAGGCTATGACGGAGGGGCTGAAGTATTTTTTCTTCTATGGATTAGAATTTCCCTCCTCCTTAATTCCTTCTTCTGATTATTTGTCAATTTATTTAAGGCCCGGAGTCTCCCCTCTCTTTCTCCTATTCTTCTAGCTTCATTGATCTGTTCTTGGGTAACATGTTCATCGTTGAAATGGAAAATCATGAAGTTTATATCGTCGGGATAATCTTCGTCTCATCGGGGGCACTTATCTTCCCTATGGGGTTCTTGGCATGGGAGACACCAAGATTCTATATCAATTGTCCCAACAGGTTTCAAAGTATCTGGGGCCTTTACCTCTTGTTGAGGTCTTGGTTTCCAACCAGTGGCATCTCTCTCCTATCTGGCAAACTAAGGTCTGGGAGCAGATTGATTTATTTCCACTATAGTCATACGATTCATAAGTTGATTTTGCACTTGAACAAACTGAGTATTCATTTGGTCAATCTTCTGAGTTAGGAGAGAAATTGGATTAGGAACACTGTTGTTGGAAACCTTCGTCCTTGATTTTGTCTTGATACGAGGGTACTGAAAAGGTTCTATTTTTTAATCAAGGAGATTCTCTTCAATGTCAATACTGAGCTCTTTAGCCTTTGCCAATGATGTGGGATTTTTATCTTTGAGAATGTATCGGAACTGCCCTTCAAAATCATTCATGTAAAGGAGACAAACTGATAATTTCGTAGGACAATAATCTGTTGGAATTTGATTATACAACCTATCAAATCTGGAAATGAATTCCTTTACTGTTTCATTCTCCTTTTTCTTTATTTGATTGAACTGAGTCCCAAGTGTCCCACCATCTCCTTTTCTCGACCATCTTCTTTTGAATAAGTTGGAAAAAGCATCATAGGACGTGATATGATTATCAAGGAGTCCTTTGAACCAATCAAGGGATTCTTCAGTCAATGATGAAGCAAATAAACTCATGGCCACATCTTCATGATCAATACATGCATTTACCATGTCCTAGCCCATGACATAAATGTGGTCTTCAGCAGTGATCACATTGTTTCCTGGGAACTTTGGCAAGCACTTGTTGACTTATGTTGGCATTTTGTTAGGGTAACCTTGGATATTGGCCATGTTAAGGGATTTGTAGAGGTCCCTTGCCAAAGGGCGAGCCATTGGAACAAGAGGAAGGGTATTATTGAAAAGGGTTTTAGGAACGAGAGACTTGATAAGAGGCCTTCTTTGGTAAACCTTAGAAGGCTTGAACCTCCCATGGGGAAAAGGTTTGGGGAAAGAAGGATTATGGGAAGGTGGAGTCTCCATATGAGTTTCAAAATGAGCTCATCAAGGAAAATGGAAAGGGAACGTCCCTTAGGTGGAGTCGCCGAGAAAGCTAAGGGAAAATATTTGGGATAGCTTACCAAAGTGTCGTTAGGGTACAAAGAAGATTCAAAATCGTCCCTGACAACGATGCCAAAATGTTATAGCACAAGTTGTAGGTTGGGAAAATACCAAACCAACCCCAAAGCAAGAGCTACAACTTGGGAATCCTACACCCAATGTCACCTCTGTTATCACTGAAATTTCGTCCGCACGTGGCGACAAGAACTCCACATCATCAAAACAGGACTGGAGTCGTTCATGGCACGGGATTAATGCCACAGCATTGCAAAAAGGGTCAAAAACTATACCAAATGACCAAAAATTTGAAGGGCACTTTACATCATTTGGGTGCGCGCGCGTATGCGCGTAATAGTATCGTACAAAGCGCGCATATGTGCACAAGGCGCGGCTGTTGGGCGAAAAACCCGCGCGCCTGCTAAACGGTGCATTTATTGAAATTGGTCGGCCTCCCAACCACTAAT